>NSMO01004339.1:0-12911 GCA_002588565.1 Coelastrella sp. UTEX B 3026 | reverse complement strand
AGCTGCCACGGGTTGCCGGTGTAGGCAGCGGCCCTCACCATCGACCACAGGTACCGAGGGTATCTGTTCTAAGTAGGTTGGGTAGGCTGTGGCCGGTGCTACAAGCAGAACCACTAACAACACGCCGGTGGCAAGCAGGGCTCCAGGCCTCATGATGTCTATCTGGTGTAAGGTGCAGGTGTAACCCGACTGGTTGACGGCTTTACCAAAAGCTACGCTTGGTTATGTTGAGCAGGCGCTGCAAACGGCTCCTGTCACCTCACATGCACAAACACTACCAACACTGCGACCAAGCGGTAGTTACAAAGCAACTGTTCATGCGCAACCACCGTTCATACACACCCAGATCGCATCCTCTTGGCAAGGAGCATCGTCCAGCAGGTGGTGCTGAGAGGTCTGTATCGCGTCACCCCGTCCCTGGCAGTACCGTGTGGCTTCTGAGCTTCACTCCCACATTGTCGCTTCGTTGTTTTGGCCGTTGAATGCTAGCTGTGGGCGATATCACAGAAAGAACCTCGTTCAACTGCACACACACTGCCGCGCGCGCGATCTTCGCGGCAAAAAGCGTTCCTCCGGAGTGAGATCATTGGCTGAGCCATCTTGGGCACCTCCAATGTCGCAAAGCAAGTTGGAAACACCTAAAGCATACGACGGAGGCTTCAGCGCTCGCGGGATTGCCTTGACCATAGAAGTTTGTGAGCAGTCTGGGACCCCGAGCCAACTTGCAAAGACAGGACCCTTAACGGCTGTTTGGTTGCGAACAGAGAACAATGATGATTATACGGCCGAAGACGTCGCGGTGTGTTCGGGTCATGGATTCCACATGCAGCTGGCTTGGCACAATACTGTCTAGTGTCGGTCAGCAGACAGTGCAAAAGGCATTCCTTGCACCCATGGAGTCCAGCATTCTCTGTACCCAGCACAACTCAAATGATGCTAGTACGTAGCTCCATCGCTTTCACATCCTGGCTTGCATACACCAGCAGAGCGCCTCCCTAACACGGTATCACCGTGCATGGCCCTTTGCAAAACTAGCCTTGCCGTGTGTTGGCACCAAACCACACAAGCGGCCATCCGGTCTACAACCAACAACCGGGGCCCCATCTCTGGTGATCAGCAAATGAGCAGCCCCTGTCATCTACACTGGGTGACGAGGAAGACTGACAGATAGCACTCAATCCCAGCAACATTACTACCACACCCCTCCCCTTTCCCAGTCGTAGCAGTCACCCTTGGATTGCCGCCCGGCTGCCAACACAGCACTGATGACATCCAGGTCAGCGGCATCAAGCTCAAACGTGAACAATTTCTGGTGGTCAGGTACATGTGCTGCATTCCTAGCTCCCAGGATGACTGCTGGCACAGCTGCTTGCTGCAATACCCATCGGCTGGCAACATTGGAGATTGTTGTACCATGCTTGTTTGCTATCGGCTGCAGCACCTGCACACAGCAGGTCCACAGTGTTGTTGATGACAGTACGCAGCACCAGCTGACGCACAGCCAAGCAGAGTATTGCAAATAGCCGCACCCTGTTAAAGCACAGCAGGCGCTCAGGCAAAGCATATCTGTACCACATGTGGTGTAGAGTGCTACAGTCACTCCTGTCCAGACAGACACACTGTACAGGTTTGCAGTTCGTGCCGCATACCAGTACTAGCTCAGTTGACAGTTGTTTGCAATGTGATCCCTTGCTCCTCTCACCTGCAGCAGCTCCTGCAGCCACTGCCAGCCGCCTGCCTGCCCGAGCACTGAAGCGTACTTGCCCTTGCTGTAGGTATTCACGTTGACATCTCGAGCAGACAGGTTGAGGTACTTGTCGGACAAGAAACCACCTGAAAGCAACAGGCGCTGCTGGCATCAGCTCCATTTGTAGAGTTCAGCAGTGGGGCTTTCAAGAGAAAAAACATGTGAAATTAGCAGCTTGCGGCTCTCTGTGTCATGCTTATGTGTCATCTGCAACGGATGGCACAGCCTGCTGAGCATCACACCAGCTGAATGGCCCCTGCTATCATGCAGAATGTTCACAGGCGAACGAGTGTAAGCTGCCGCCTGCTGACACTGTGACCCAGTGACTATCGAAGCAAGAGCCTGCTACTGCTGAGCACGCCCACCTGCAACAGTCCCGTAAGGCAGCAGAGAGATGCCATGTGCTTGACAAAACTCAGCCATCCTGTTGGCCGGTCGCCTATCTAGCAAGGAGTATTGTACCTGCAGCAGGCAGGAGATAGAACATACTGTTGATTTTCACCTGTAACGGACTGGCTGGCTGTCGCGCAACAAGCCAATCACCAAGAAGCGCACATGGTATACCCCAGCCATGCGGTCCGCCAGACTGTGAGTGCGCATAGCTCTGTTGTTCTGCTGCATACAGTGCATCAGTAAGGTTGTGGCTAGAACCCAGACTGCCATTCTCATAGCAACTGCTTCACCCGCTCCCCTCCCAACTCTACAGAAGTCTACAGCATATGCATCTCTTTGCCTTGAGCTAAGCCGGCGGCAGCTGTGCTGTCAGCTGCCAGAGCAGTGTTTACCTGATTGCTGACAATCTTTGCGCCTTTGTTGATCATGGCCTCAAGCCTTGGCACATCAAAGTTTGTGACACCCACAGCACCAATCACGCCAGCAGCTTGCAAGTCTGTAAGATACAGCGCAGCATCAACATACCTGCACAGCGAATAGTAGCACATGATGAACAAAATTGAGTCATCATTTGCATGTGTGCTGGCCAGCTAGCCAGTGCTGTGCAGGACGATAGGTCAGCTGGGGCACAATATGCTGGTGGGCACGACACGTAAGCAGGTAGAAATGAGCCTGCTTCTAAATCTCTTGTGTGAAACTTGCACAGCGTTGGATGCTTGTCTGCTTGTGACACCACAATAAAGCAGCACAAGTGCTTCCGAAGAACGTCTGCTGCACTGTTGCAGTTCAACTTGAGACCAGCAACATATCGACTTCTGATGGAGTTGGTCTGTGGCAACTTGATCATGTTCAGCACGTCTCACTTGTTGTAGTCATAGTCTGCCCAGTAGAACTGCAGCAGGTCAATCTTGTCTACCCCCAGCCGTTGCCTGCTGACATCTACTGCTGCTGACACCGATGCCTTGTTGAGCCCTGACATGTCTCGACCACTGAATACACAGTATTTGGTACAAACCTGCACACAAACACACAACACTTGGCCAGACAATGTAACATCGCAGTACTGTGTTGGATCACATCCAAATGTGATCCTACTGTACGCTGCCCCACAGCTCGTAGCTGGTCAAGTCAGCCAAAGGAAAAAATGCAGACACCCAGCACTGTAGCAGCTCTAGAAGTAACGGAGCCAATGCAACAAGATAGATGCGCTGGCAAAGCTGCAGTGCCATGTAGCAGCTGTGCCAAAAACAGAGCACACGCATGGCATCTAATGCACAGCTCCAGAAGTGGACGAGATGCACCAGGAACCTTGCAGCATTGATGTGTGGCAGTCATCTGACTGGTTCCTGAGTGGTCAAACAGTGTGCTGTTGCTGACATGGCAACTGCTGGGCAACTGCAATGGGGAGGCGGGTACGCTGTCATGCTGCTGACACACACCTGCACATTGTCCCGGACTTCTGGGTGCTGTTGAAGGAAACGCCCTATGAGAACCTCAGCTGGGCCATAATGGTCTGCAGGATAACACATGATGGCTAGGGTTTCGGATGTAGTTGTTAACTATAAGATGTACTGGACGATGCCAGGTTAGCCAGCTAGGTCCTGGCCAGCCTTGCTCTGAGCATTCCAGTGCGTGACCAAGCCTGGGCCGCTTAAAATGTTCAGGCAGCCCCACGCAGTGTATCCAGCATGTTGATGCAGAACAGCAGCCAAACTCACCAGCAGCGTCAAAAGTTGTGATATCGGCAGCCACAAACTTCTCAAAGTCCTGCATCATGATAGAAGACTGTCAGTTGCCAGTCAGCGGTGCTAGCCGAGCGTGATTATGGATTACGTGTACACGCTCAGAATGCTACAGAAAAGGAAGCCAGGGTCCTGTATCCAACACCATTAGTGTGAAACACAGGCTGGGTCACGCTGCTCTGCTGCCAGTGGCGCTGCAGTGCCTGTAGCAGTTTGCACATAGGCATCCGTAGGCACTTGCACCTGCACAGCAGCATTGCCAGCTGTTCTGTCGGTCTCCTTTTCTCCCTTATGGCCTCCTGACAGCTGCCAGCACCCTTTGATAACTCTGCTTATTTGTAAATCAGAGCCGGGTGCCAGTGCTGTGTGTGGAACCAGGGGCAACCCATCGCCAGCTGCTGTATTTGCTGCATTGTCGGGCACCGCGTATGCAGGGTGCACGCGTGATGCCGCTAGGCCGCTTGCAACAACTGCTGCTGCATTGAGCGCTTGCCGCCTGGTACAGTGAGCGTCTGCCACGTGTGCTGTAGAGAGCTGCTGCTTTTGTACTTCAGTAGCGCCCTGCTTGCTGCCAACGGCCCGTACAACGCGCGTTTTACTAGTAGCATTGTTTACCATGGACCGGTTTACGCAAAACGGCTGCCCGCCTGGAGGTCTGCATGGCCCAAGCCGGTGCGATGTAAGTGAATGCATCCCGTCCTGCCGACCGAATGGAGCACTTTTGAACGTACGAATGAGTGTCGACACTACCTGAAGTTCTGGTACGTCAGTTTGTTGTGAAGATGTGCGACCCATGTAGGCCCAGGGCGGGAAACCTGGGCCCTGGGTTCCAGCTCTAGGCCACACTTGTTGGACCACCAAGTGTACGGCTGGCAACTACGTCACCTACATCTTTTGGGACTCGGAATACATATATGCAAGATTTCGAAGCAGCATGTTTGCACGAACAGCCTCCAGAAGCACGCATATGTTTGTCGACCAGTGCTGGGTAGGCGTCAGCAGTGACTGTCAGCGTGGCACAATCTGTTGCATGGCTCAATACTTTCACAATGCTGGAGCTTTTATTGCTTGATTGCAATGTATTCCTAACAACCATCATTTGGCATAGAATATGTAACTATAGTCTCGCATCTCCACAAACCTACAACTTACAGGCTCACAGCCAGCTTGACCCCAAACCCCACAGCGCTGCTAGCATTAAAACATTGAAAATGTTGCATGCACTCATCGATGCCAATCCGCAAGCATTACCTCGACCACCACTAGTAGCCAAAGGGTTTGGTAGACCAGTTATCAAGTGGCTTATTGACACGGGGATTGGCATGGCCCCAACACCAGGAGGGCGCTAAAGCACTCGAGGCAGTGCGCACCGTGCCAGGGACTGGCACACAGCATTGCCGCAATGATGGGTTGTGTTGTGATGATTCGCAACTGCTATGGAATCACCAGGACTAAAACCATTCTGTTAGAAGAAGCATCTTGTGCAACCGATTTGAAAAGCAGCGCTAGCAGCAGGAAATGGCTGTGGTAGCTACTGAGCTCCAACAACAGCCCTACACAAGCAGGTTCGGTTCACCGCCCTAGCACATGAGTGTATGTGGATGCATATAATGGTTGACCAGGGCATGCATGGAGTATCAGCCTGACAATTCAGCATACAACAATGACCATTGGGTGTGACGCACTCAGCACCAGTAACATACTGAAAGAGCCCTAGCACGTGAGTGTATGTGGATGCAGATGAATGGTTGACCAGGGCCAATAAGGTTGCCTCTTGTCCCCCAAAAAATGACCAGCCCCTGCCACATCACTTAGTGCTGACCTGCAGCCCGCTGTTGCAGTTGGAACGGGGCGACTCCACATCAAACAATGCACTGCAATTGTTATGCCAGGTAGCACAGTGCATTGCTATGTGTTTCGAGCATGTAACCAGATTGCGACTGTCAGTCGCTGAAGTATCTTTCTCCAAATTCGCCTATCCCGGGTACTATCCTGTAGTGTTCATCCAGCCCTCTGTCTATCTCACTTGTGAGCACTTTCATGTGTGGGAATGTGCTGCAGAGCTTGTGGATGGCTTCAGGAGCAGCTACCATACTCAAGAACAGGATCTTCTCCTGCTGGACACCTCGATCAAGGAGCACCTGTCACAGCAGACATGTGGGTGGGTGTGCTCAGCAGTTTGCACATGGGTGCTTGTAAGGCTGGAACATTGGATGCTGTGAAGTACGTTGCGATTTGTTACGTGCATTTTGAGGACGCCACTGCAGTCTGCTGGCAGAAACTGACAAATCAGCCGGCACTGCGCAGCATGCTGCCACACCCTCAGCTGCATATTCTGGTGGGTCTGGTGCAAAAGCAAACAAAGTTGTCCGGCTCAACAGCACAGGACGTCACCAAACACTGTTGATGGACAGCACAAGGACGATGCCGGACAGTGTTCATGGACAGCACAAGGACGACACCAGACGCTGTTCATGGACAGGTTCGCAGTCTGCCTCTGTGTGTATCCACTGACCTGTACTGCTCTGCAAGCTGTTCTGCCCGTGCCCACCAGTGGATCCAGCAGCAGCACAAACCTTTCACTGATGTCACTGGGAAGGCGCTCATACACCACCTCCTCCTCCTCATGACGACCATGCCTACACCACACAACATGAGCAACCGTCAGGCCTGCAGATGGCTCAAGCTTGACTGCAACGGCCTGAAAACCATGATTGCTTTTGAGTGCTACAGTTGTAAGTCTTCAAAAGGTGGACACTTGTGCAGCCAGCATGCTGCATATAAAGTGTGGAGAAGTGCAACAAGCGCGGCTCCGTAGTTGCAGGCGTTTTGGCAGGTTTGCCTGTGTGCCCATACAGGCAGCAGTGCATACTAGCTAGCTGTCAGTTCAGTACTTCAAAGTGGCAGTTGCTTGCTTCAACAGGTGCAGCGAGTCAGTGTGTTCTCAAGCTGTCAAACATCAATGGCTAGTCAGTGGCAGACAAACCCAGCGACCAGTAGACAACAGTGCCCGGCATTTTCCATGACCCATGAGTATCACACCTGTGCACCAGTATCTTGCCCAGCTTTATCCCCTGGCAGCACTCTCTCAGTGCTGACTCCATTGCCTCACCACTGCGGATGATGCTCACACCACAGATACCTCGGGTGAAGTCAACACCAACATAACGGTGGCCTGCAGACCGCACAACAGTTTGTCAGAAAATGCAGACATCAAGCACATCCACTTGGGAGCTGCCTGAGATCAATGAATGTCCAGTGCAGCAGCAAAGGCTCCATCAGACCGTCTAACAGGCCCCAAGCATACAGTACAGCAAAGCAGCTCAGGGCCTTATGGTTCTGCAGACATACGACCAGTGGGGCTCAGCGCGGTGGCCCCTGTACGCAGGGCTAGCTGCACACGCACCTGTTGGCGTCTTGACAATCTTCTCCTTGAATGGCAAGTGGCCTAGGCCTGCCTCAATGATGAGGCGGTTGAGCCGGTCAGCATAGAACACAAAGTCATTCTTGGTGGAGGTGGCATCACGAATGATTGTGTGCATACCACGAATCTGCAGCGTGGGGCCACACAACAGCATTGAGCTGCAGGTCGGCGAGCAAACCAGGAGTGACACCGGCCACATGAGCTGGGGACAGCGTCAGGTCTCCATGCAAGAAAACTGCTGGCCTAGCCACCATCCTCTGACAGCAGCAACAGGTGGAAATCAGTCCCGAATCACCACCAGCATGACTAAGCAAAGCCGTTAGCCAGACACAATGTTCTAGTAGAACACGGTTTTCCCCTTACCTGGAAGTTTGATGGCAGTAGCTCTAGGTTGGGATATATCCTGAGCAGGTCATGACACCTGAGCTTGAGCATGATGTGTTGTGTGATGAGGTCAATGGCAACAGTGTTGTCATCGCGATGCCAGGGAATGATGATGTCAGCGTACCTGCAGGACACGCCAGGCAATGCTTCTTGGAAGAGCAACTACTGCTGCTATTGTAAGCTGCCAAGCCCCAGGGCAGGTGGTGTGGCTTGACAGCTTGTGTGCAGTTTCATGGGACCAGTGAATACACGGCACTCGGCACGTGGCACTCGTCAAGCGGCGCCAGCTCAGATCCATGCAGTCCTGACTGTTGCAAGAAAGCCACATGATGCCCAACATAAGCATGACACAAGGTAACAAGGCCTCTGTACAGCACGTAATCCCACACCGTGCATGCATCGTACAATACGCAGCAAGGAAATTGCACCACCTACTAACAGCTTACCGTCGGCTTGGTGCCACAAACTGATCAAAAGCTGGCTTGACAAAGCGTGTGTACTGCTTGATGACTCCCCCAACATCTCTGCCTCTGTGCTCAACATCACGCTGGATACGCCGACCTAGCCGAACATCATCATCTGTACACAGCATACACGCACCACATATCAAAACAGCATTGCTACAAGGGCCACCATGCTGCTGACATATGATGCATACGATGTATCTGACGACACCCAGCCCCTGCTTGATCAATCACAGACGCTGCAGCCCAGATCATCTCAGAGCCAGGGCCCTCCTGCTGTGTACTCGCACAGTCAACCGCCCACCTGTATCTACATAAATCTTCATGTTACATTGCTCCCGGAGTTCTTCCATGTACAACACAAGGATGCCCTCAACTATGATCACATCAGCAGGTTCAACCTGCAGCAGGGACTGACACAATGCTCAGACACACCGGTGTGGATGAAGCCATGTCCCCGACTGCAGAGTAGCTATGCACCATAGCAGCGTCTCATGGGGACACACAATGAGGATCACGAGCTGGTTCGCTGCAGGGCGGCCTGGATAGTAGCGACCTTGGGAAGCAGGCTTGTCACTTTCCGTCTTGCTCCTGTCAAGAATAAGGTGGCTGGCCACAAGGTAGCAAAACACCATTGCCAGATCTCACATTCTGGCACATTCCACAGTAAATGTCATAGCTTCTGTAATGAGCTCAGCCCCAGGTACTTGTATTGGGGTTAGCGGCCCTGATTTTGAGCAATATCCACCAGGTCCCACCTTTTTTGTTTCTGTGCCTCGTCTGTGATGGCTGAAGTCATATGTTGGTATCTCAACAGATTTGCCAGCTTTGAGACCTTCTAGACACTCCAGCAGCACTGATGTGTCAAAAGCACTAGGATGATCAAAGTTGTAGTTCTCCACGTCTGCTATCTCCTCAGGACTCAGGTTGCGGTAGAAGCTGTCTTGATTGAGCATCACCACACACTGGTCATGTAGCCGCTGGATGATTTGGTCACAAACAGTGGTCTTGCCACTGGCTGAAGGCAGACAGGAGTGCAACAAGAGCCACAGCAGGAATGTTGAATTGGCAGCATACTCACATGTGCTCAAGCAGGTCAAGCAGGGTTACTGCAAGTCTTGAGGTGCCATGCTGGTGGTGCATCTGTGTATCCTTGCATGGCGCCCCAGGGAGGCAGGTTGTTTTCTTTACTTTTCTAATAGGAGTGACCGGCTGTACATCAGTCTACAACCAAATGCAATAACTGGAAGTTCCTGGCCAACTTGTGCCAGTTGACTACTCCTGAGTACTGTGTGTACAGCACTGTTGACGATGCTGTCCTTCATCACCTGTTCCTCCTGCTACCCCGATGACAAAAGGACACCTCCTGGCCCTGGGACTGCTGGCTGCAGGCTCCTCATTCTCACGCAGCAGAACACCACTCCCCGCATTCAACACCTCAGCTGCTGCAGATGATGAGCGGCTCAATGTTGTGCCGTTGTCTGCTGCTGGGTGTGACCCGCCCAGGCTGGATGTTGAGCTGGGGCGATTGAGCAGCAGTGAAGGAAGGGAGCCCGAGAAGCTGCCTGACAGGGGACCACCACCTGCACAAAACAAGCCAGTCAGTGGTGGTTACAGGCCTGAATGCATTGGCTAATTGGCGTGTCTGCATGCAAGTTGGCAGGTGCACATATGGCACGGCGAGTGCGATAGGTAGTGGCGAGACACTTTGTTGACCCTGTCAGCGGTTTATCTGTAGTACAACGCTCTGTAGTACAACTTCTCTGCAACACCGCATGCGATATCTACTGAGTTGCTGGTCTGCGAGTAGAGTGAAACTGCGAGCATCCCACTCACTTGTTGATGGCGACCCTCCCAGTGGTGGGGGGTGCGGGTGCCACAGCAGGTCTTTGAAGCTGTGCTCGGTGCTGCCTCTATGGCTGCTGGCCCTGCTGCTGCCAGGCTGTTTGGTATCAGGTATGGGCTGTGGTACAGATGACATATCCCAGCTGTCCCAACAGCCAGCACCCCGCAGTCAGGTGCTGCTAGCGCCCTAGGCACTGCGGGGTGTCAAGTAATACGAGTCTGAAGGTGCTGAATGATTAGATGTGGCTGTGTGGTGCTGCAAGTCTGCTTGATTCTGCTGAGAGATGCGTAATGTTGAGTGATCAGAGGGCAACAGGCTCAGACCTCGCTCTTCAGGCTGCGGTGGTGCCTATTGGACGACCTGCAGAACCGGCGCACGTGTGATGTGCCAGTTCGCAGGCGCAGAACAAGACAACCACAGCAGCAGTAGGGTTGTCTCCTGAAAGGAGGAAGCTTACACATGCCTGTTGGGTGCGCAGCGCCCGTCCAGCAAATAAAACGGCGGATTACAACCTGAACGGCCACAGACAAACGCAAAGGGCCCTTGCTGAACTGACAGCTCCCGGACTGTACCTTCAAAAATGCGGAATCAGGAACTCACACTAAGAACCGCCTGCACCACCCGATCTTCCGTGCTCTTCATAGCTTAGAACAACAGGGTGTTCAAGCACTTGACATTAGCAGCACCGCGCTTAGTGCAGTGTAGATGACAAACAAAAACGAAATGCAGTCCTTTTGTAAACACAACGAGGGCTTTATCTGCAAAACACAGTTGTCAATAGCATAATGTAATAATCAGTTGGAATACAGAGGTTCTCAATGAGACCACCCGCGCTCGTCATGGCAGCAGGCGTTCCAACTCCCACTAACAGTCAGGTTGCTTCCACACCCGCTATGTTGTTTGGACAGCCAAACACACGCCTTCAGACTGTTTAGTTCTGTGGCCTTGTTACTGATAGGATTGGCTCCAGGAGCGTCTGTAGCATACCACACTTGCAGTATTGCAATTACACTGTAGTCAGCAAAATCAGCCTCTGGGCTTGTATGTTCAGGAAAGGTGGAGAAAGTGTCTGCATCCTTTCTGGTAAAACAAGGAAAATCCACACATCCTTCAAAGGCAAGGGTCGTACCCCAGACTTGTGCTGGGGTTGTGGCAGCACGGCACACATGAAAAACACCCAGCAGTCATATCATGCTGCTGTATGCCTATACATCACACATGTCCCTTGCACTGTTTGCAGATGGGAGTGAGCTGGTAGAGGAGTATGACAATGACACGCAACAGCTGCTAGGTGAGCCCAGAATGTTGTTGAGGCGATGCAGTCATCCGTGCCTGTGCTCATCTCAGATGGCACAGAGTAAATGCACATAACATGTGGGTGATGGCTGAAGATGTGGCCAATGCTGCAGCTGCTGCTGACAACAGTGCAGCAGGTCCTCAGGCCTACCTCCGTCGCAGCAGTAAAAGTCACTGTTGCACTTTGTTAATGCAGTACGTAAGCGGCGCGGCAACAGTAGGACAGGGGCGTCAGGCAGTTGGGAGTACTTGGTCGGGGATGCCGGGAGCACACACATGCATCCTGCAGCCAGTGCTAGCTTGTTCATGCAGGAGAGCAGCAGAAATGTGAGTGCCTTTTAGAAGCAGCTTGCAATTCAGAGTCAGTGTCCACTGTCGCATTTCTGGTGAGCAGTAGCCTTTGCACTAGTGCGGTTGCCGCTGCTAAAGTAACTGCACTCTGTGCCTGTGAGGATGGCATGCCCCAGCTGGTGCTGATGATCATGTAGCTGTGCGGCACTTCACTAAGTGTGCTCCCTGTGTGGATCAACAGTGCCCGTGCGGTCAGCATGTGCGAGTGCTGGTCTCTACCAGGCTGTGACTAGCACCATCATCACCTGCGGCCAAGGTGCCATATGGTGCATAAGTTGCGACAGACTGATGTAAGCACCTCTTACAACCTCCCTGCCACTACCTGCTGTTTCCCTGTTCAGCCTCGCTGTGTGCGGGTCGACACCCCAGGCTGCTTTAGTTGGACAGTCGACAACCTGCCATACCCTACAGACACTTACAGAGTCACGGCAGACCCAGACACAACAACGATCATTGTCTCCACAACAAACAAGAAGTGAGCCAGGCTGGTGGTAGCCATTGCTTTGGACGTTTAACACCTGTAACAAGCTGTTTTTCTTTTTGAGCTGTACATTTGACGGTCCGTGGCTGACCGTCAGATGGCATTCTGGTTCGTAGACTACTTAATGCCCGACACGAACCTAGTCATGTGATCTGCTGTGGCGCATCACTTGCCTCAATTCCCGCAAGTAGCTACTACACCTGGATGCGCAATTGCTAATGTTCCTGTGCTGTGGCTTATGCCGTTCATACTGTAAAAGAGTTTGAGATACAGCTCAAGGAGCATTGGATACCACGACATAGTGATATTGTGATGCAAGCATATGCATACTGTGGCAGCTCATCCGCACTTTACATGAAATCTGCAGCCCAGTGGATGCCATGTACCCCATGCCGCTGTGCTGCAGGTACTACAAACGTATCAGCCTCCCTGAGATGGTGATGCTGAAGTTGGCGTTAGACCCCTCACGCTTGAGCTGGTCACACCAGGGAGACATACTGACCATACAGTACAGCAAACCACCAGCACTATTAGCGCAGGTGAGTCTGCAAGTGGCAGCATTGCTCGTGCGCTCTGGCATTTCAGAAGTTACTGCTAGCCATCGCCAGTGCAGCAGAACATAGCAAAGACCAGTGAGTTGACACCAGCTATGATATTCAGGATGTCTAGGTGGTGCTAGTTTCAATAACGTATCTCATCTGCATCTCACTGAACAGGAACGGCCGATGAAAATCAAGTCCACTGGTTAACCAGCAACATTGCTGGTTCATGGTATGCAGGAAC
>NSMO01004332.1:1519-12986 GCA_002588565.1 Coelastrella sp. UTEX B 3026 | reverse complement strand
ACGAGCTTGTTATAACATCTGCATCAGCTTGGTAGTACATGCTGCACTCCTGGTTGCAGCACGTGTGTCTGTCCGGCGCAGAGTGGCTGACCTGCACACGTGATGTGCAGGACCCCATCCATCTGAAATATAGTTGTGTACATACAAGCACTTCCATAGTCCACCACTGGCTGCTCACATGATCAAGCTCCCATAGTCCAGCACTGGCCATTGAGTAATCTGGGCAGGGTAGGAACAGGATCATGAACCTAGACCTACTTGTGGTAAGGCTGAGCAGTCTAGCTCAACTCTGTGCCATTTGTGGCGTTTGCATGATGTGCTTAGCAGTGCGGTGACTCAGTCAACCGGCAGTAGTGTGATATGTGGCATTGCCACCGGTGCCCTTGATGGCACTGTTGCATGTGGGCACACTGGCTTGCTCATCTACAAGGCATGGAAGCAGAGCAGTCCGGGTAAAGCTTGGGCAGTGTGGCAGCAATATGTACGCTCTCGGCGCTTGCTGCAGGCACCAGCAAAAAACACACTGGTGGTGGCGCTTTGCCTAGTCATCTTGAGCATACATCTGACCTTGTTCGTAATCTTGGATCTCTGTTGTCCTGTAAATTGATTCTGTCATGTTCACGGTGTGTCCCCTCTGGTTCAGAGTTGACGTGGGACAGTTGATAGGGTACGATCAAGGCATGCAGCTTGTGAGCAAAGTCTGAGGGATAGCTGTAGTTGTTTCAGAGTCCGCTCCGTTTGAGCATGCATTCACACAAAACAAATTGACAGCTTTGGTAACATTTTGGCAGTCTGCAGATCATCAAAAAGCCATTGCACGTTTTTGATCATCCCATCAACAGCAGGAGTGCACTGGCGTTCCTATTTGCTCACTATACTGATTAGAACCGTGGCACGGCTGTGCAAGCACCTTATGTGATATCATTGGCAGCCCAGTGAGTGTTGCGGCCCTCATCTTGTGAAGTCACTTGATGCCTTGTGCACTGCATCCGAGCAAGCGACTAGTGTGCCGACAATTTGCTTGAAGCCTGTGGCCGGTTAGCAGGCACCTGATTGGTAGGGCATCTGATGCCGAGCAGCGCAAGTTCATTACACCAGCAAGTATAGACATATTGGCAGCTGTAGGCCCAACTGCAGCGTTGGACTGAACATAACAGCCACACGTGGTCATTTGATCCTGTGCTACTAGCATAGTGTATGCAATGCCGGCAGTCTGCCGGGCTGTGCGATGATTACACAACTGGATGTTGAGCAAGGCTGAACTTTCTATTCGACTGTTTGTCAAGATCAAAGCAGGCTGACGCGCCTGCACCCCAAAACCAGGTGCTGCTGCTGTTGCTGCTGCTGGCTGTGCACATGTACAGCACAGCCTGCTGTCGGGTGCGCTTTTCCAGAGCGAATGTAACTGTGGCTCTCTGGGCTTTACAACAAAGCAATTGCAATATGAGCGATACAGCAATCACCAGCAGCCTCAAGGCAGTAGCAATGCGAGCAAACATTTGATCTGATACCATGGCCCATATGCTATGAATAAAAAACATACGCCGATGCGAACGCACAAACTACCAACGTGCTTCTGGCAATGTATAAGACATTGAAGTGCTGTAGGCTAATCGTACAGCCCATACTTGCCTGACAGATGCAATGCAATGTGCGCATGCAATGTGATGTCTTCTGAAAGCCTGTCAGCATGAATTATACATAACAGTCCCAGAATGCGCATCCAGTATCCCAGCCCCGCATCCCTGAGCACAGCCCCCCCCCCCCCCAAACCTCATTCACACCCCTTCATCAGTATTTAATCGGTTCATTGAAGAGTCTAAATCCCACAGACCTCCAACATGCGAGATGCCAGACTACGCTTTAGCTGCTATAACGCATGCATGCATGCGGCACACCATCGACCGTAGAACCGATACCCAGCTGCGCAAAGACAACACTAGCGATGTTTGGTATTACTGTGCTTCCATATGCACTATGCTAGTGCTAACAAGCAGACCATACAATGCACCCATGCTGCTGGAGCTACACATGTGGCACAAGACCTAAGCATCATACCATGCAGTGCACCACATGACCAAGCTGTACAAGTATGCGCTGCAAAGTGATCAAAAGCCCTGCAAAAGGCCTCTCTTGCTGGGGTAGCATTAGACCCTCAAACAAGACACAAACATGCTCACTCAAGGTCAAGAGATGCATCAGCACAGCTGCAGGGTGATTTTAAGACTGTCAAGCTCATCAGCATGCAACAAACAACCCCATATGGGCTAAGCCCAGCATCAATGCACCCCAGACTAGCAGATTGCATGCGCTAGACCTGACAAACGCCAGTACATTGCCAAATCCCACAGTGTGCTTCCACAAGCCAACCACATGCTGCAAGCACGCGCCACGCATCCACCCACAGGAGCAACACAAACAGCACAGCAAATAAGCCATGCAACAGACCGCTGCTGGGCAGACAAGCCTTTTCAACCCAGCCAGCCAAAGTTGTATTGTACTGGCACACAGATAAAACAATGGGCCAGCATGCACAAACACTGTGCAAGTGCTCCATGCTCACAAACCTCAACTTATTCCGAGGGCCTTTGGCTAGAGCGGGTAAACACTCTGTCTATGTAATATTGCGACAGCGTAACAGGCAATGCTTCTTCTGTAACATCTCACTCCAGACACCAACCTACTGCTAACACCCCTGCAAACCTCAGCTGTAACTGCTGCAACAACCCGTGGTGGTGATGGTGCCATTTGTACCTGCACCCGCCCTGCAACACTGCGCAGCCAAAATCCCCTATGTAGCAGTTTCAATGGCACTCAACAGCCGTGGGGTGCGCCATCCATAACAACCCCAGGAGGTCCGAGCCATCCATAACAACCCCAGTGCAAACCAGGTCTAAAATCAATCCCTCATCTGATACACCTAACTCATACACCTAACTCCTCCACCTGCTCCACCTGCAGGTTTCAGGTGACCAGACTGCAACAGTAACACTGATACTTCTTCTGAATACTTCACAACCAAGGCATTGCACAACTCGTGTCATTCTCTGACTCGCATTCCCCAACGCAACCCACCAATACAATGCACCCGAACAAGCTGACCCACAAACAAGTGGCTCCTGGAACCCTATGACAGAGCCCTATCACAGAGCTTCCACCCATCTACAACACATAATATCAGTCACTAATACAGTCTGGGTGGCAGAATGTTTCACTGCTAGCAATCATGCCGAGATACCGCACGCTAGCATCAAACATCGGGCCTGCTGTCACAGAGTATAACCCAGATTGCAGCTCTCAACAGCTGCACCTGGCTACTTCAATCAATCAAACATGCAATGATCAAACAAGACATGGTTGACCAATATGTAGCTGATCAGCTCTGGTGTGCACACGTGGGGCACATATCCAGTGAGATCAAGGCGCCATAGCAATGCAGTAAGGTGTGTCATGTATGTTGTATCAACCGCTCACACAGAGAATGCCACCCACGCTAGCCACCATGGCGCATGGAGTCGCAATGTATACGTCACGTTCAGAACTCTCAGACTTGACGTAAGCATTAGCATTAGTAATACGTCAACCTTAACCACAATGGCCGTATTGCCTGGAAGCAAACACTCAGCCCTGTGATCAAGTAACAGCCGTTACTGATCATGTCACTCAACCACAGTGCTTAAGTAGCTTGTGTCTTCCAAAGTGCATAGTGTCTGCAGTGTCAGTGGCTGTGCGTCGAGGTGCAGGTTCGCTCCCTTTCCTTCTGGGCACCCCTATTCTAGAGGTTGAAGTGACCAGAGCCAGCACTGCCATGTGACACATTACTGCCCTGGGAGATCTGCAGCAATAGCAGCAATTGACAAAAGGTGAGGATTCTGGCCGTTTATGCCAAGCGATTGGCAGACCAAGCAGTCGGTTGCTTGCTGCTTGCTATGTAACACTGCTGCTTGCAATACAGCGGGTGCACATCCCAATCCAGGAACAGTGCAATGTCAACTGCGCTGCAACTGCTGGAGCATGATATCTATAAGGCACCAGCTTGCAGCAGGTGCAGCAGCAAGAGCAGGACCAGCTGCACTCGTTAGCCTTGTCCGGGCAGCTCCTGCGTGCTCCATACCTGCGTTGTGGTGTTGCCCCTGGCTTGGAACAGCCTCTCATTTAACAGCTGCCGCGGGCTGGGCCTTGTGTTGGGGTCACGCTGCAAGAGCCGACGGACCTGCCAGGCAGCAACACATGCTTTGTCAGCGTCAAGACAGCTAACGACCTCCGAGCACACAAAATGATCTACTATCGTACACCAACATTTGATATCTGAATGCAAGAGCATGCATGTTTCATAGGGGTTGGGTTCCTGCAGGTAAATTGATGTATGCAACTGCTGTGTGTGTATTTTTGTGGAGTTCTGTGGCGGCAGGCCCCTCTATCCGCTCACCAGTTTCATGACTCCCCTGTCAGCTCCTCTGAGCTGAGTGATGTCACACATCTCATGAGGCAGAGGCTCAAAGCCACACAGGGCTGACCAGATGCGACGACCTCCATCAAGGGACCACTCAGGGGGGAAGTAACGCTGACCTGTGCGGGCAACAGACATCAGGGCCACGGACAGTCAGCCAAGCACCAGATATGCAACACAGTCATGCCCTGTCAAAGCCTCTTACTCTGATCACTAGAGAAGTGCCAAAGCAGCGACAGCAGGGTGCAGGCATCTACGGCTTCGCCACAACGCCAAAGCCGAGCCTCGGCTCCTGTGGTCCTGGACAACAATCTTGCCCAGGCCAAAAGCCATGCACAGCAGCCTGCCTTCAGCCGGACACTGAATACGCACCAAATGGCAACCCCTGCCCTTCCTGCTTCCCACCTGTTGCCAGCTCATACATGATGACTCCCACCCCCCACAGATCTGATGCGGGGTTGACCACCATGCTGCCTGCCCCGCTCACAACAGCCGCAGCAACCTCGGGACTGCAGTACTCACGAGTGTAAACCTGAACACAAGCAGGAGAGCACGGGGAGGTGCACAACAGGAACTTGAGACAACGCCTGCTGTGACAGCTACGCTGAACACTTCAGCTTGCTTACAAGTGCTTGCCTGGTCACCAGGCACTGCACGTGGTTGCCTGGAACGTTCTGTAACACAGACCAAGGTGTGCCTTGGGAGCCACGCAATGCATAGGCACACATGGAGCACAACCAGCTTGTAGCCTGGAGGCATTTCCGCACTCTTGTCAAGCTGACAGCTACTAGCTAAGGCGTAGCCCTTCAACTCCACCGACAATGCAAGCTGACAACGATACACCAAGTCCATGCAACAGCCAAGCTCCAAAGCACCAGCAGGAGTCCAGCAACTCACTAGCTTTGCATCTTCTCCTATGCGTGCAATGGTGGCCAGGTCGATCAGCTTCCAGGCAAACTTCTCAGGAAAATGCACAACGTTGCTTGGTTTCATGTCCCGGTGCACCACATTGTGATCGTGTAGGTGCTGCACTGCGCTCACTATCTGATGGAATATGTCTATCTGCAGACGGCAGGAGGACCCCATACGATAGCAGAACATGTCAGTGGAACAGGCTTCAAGTGCCCACGAGCGGCCAAACAGTGTCAAGGTGAGCCTCAAACTACTGTGATCTCAAGGCATCTGCTTAGCTAGTGAAGACTGTTGTCGTAAGATCATTTGCTGCACTACTTGTGCTGCCATACACACCAGCAGTTCAGGGCGAGTCCGATCATGCAGACTGGGGTAACAGCCTGGCAGCAAGCGTTGTATACACAATGACTGCATTTCCGTACTGTCAGTGCCAAATGCATCCTTCGGGTTGTACCCTGGTGATACCTGCTGGAAATAGCTCGGCCGCTGTCTAGCAAATGCTTCCAATGTGCACTGGCCGCGCTCAAACACCAGCACAGATGTAGGGAAGGCATCATTGCCGGGGTAAGACATCTCTAGCACTGGAACATACTTGCTTTGGGGACCTGAGCAGACACACCAAGGCACACAAGTTCGCATTGGTGCACATGTCAGTTTGAACATCTTCAGCCGGGGGATGGGTGTGAGCCACGTGAACATATCAGCTGCGTGATGGAATGATGTCTGCTGTCGGTGGGGCGGTGCCATACTGCTGTATGACAATGCGCTGTCTACAGCATGAGTGTCAAACACTGCACGCATCCATAAGCCGTGATATGAGCATATGGTTTGGCACAACTGCAAGTTTGGTTGCTAAGAAAGCAGTGGCGAGAGTTGGCTGCAAGTACTGCCCGAGTTGCTGACGCTATGCCACAGCATATGCATTGCTGCAGTCCCTTGTATGCATGTATAACCGCTAGCAACACAACATGTAAACACGCAGCTGCTCCATTTACATTTGACAGTGGTACTACCTCCAAGCTCTTTGTAAGCTCTCATCTCCATGTTGAAGTCCTCGGTTCTGGCATAGAACTTCAGGGCAAACTGCCTGTTGTTGTGCATGCCTTCACAGAAGTAGACTGCAGTGCTGCTGTGCTCAACCTCACGGGTGAACGCGGTGTAGTTGCTGCAGCAGCGATCATGAGGGACAAGACAACTCAGCCACCAGCCAGTGCAAAGGAATACTACAATGCGGTGAAAAAGTTCTGCGAAACAGGCGAAAAACAGTGAGCGCTTGCCGAGACTGCAGGCTGGAGCCTGAGGGAAACATGCATGCAGCTGGCCGACCTTGACACCCTATGTCAAGGGATTTAGAGCAGGGTTGGTATGCAGAATAAAAGAACCTACTTGATAATGTTGGGGTTGCCGGTCTCTGCGTCCAGTTCCCTCCTCAGCTGCTCAGCAAACACTGCTGCCCGCCCGCTGCTGCCACTGCTGTTGGTGCCTTCGTCGCCACTGCTGCCGCTACCTGCACCACCGCTCCGACCCCGCCCCAGGCACTGTACCACCCAGCACTCCAGCTTGGAGCTGGACACCACGGGGTTGGCCTCGAACACTGGAGTCATAGTGACCTCCTCTCGATCGTATACCCATGGGCCAGCCTGCGATGTCTGCGACGTGCTGATTGAAGCCTCCGACTCCGCTGTGGCGCTGGTGCTGCGAGCAATCGGGGTGGTAAGCGGCGTGATTGGAGGCTGAATGGAGGGAGTCATGTATACGCCGGCTGCAGCGCCGGCAGGGAGCACTGTCGCGATGCCTGGGACTGTCGCTCCGACGTCTTTATGCTCCATCGGGTGTCCGCTTTCCCCACCTTCGTACGGCGGAATGTTCTCAATATCACGAGGCGGGCCGGGTGGTTGTGGCTGCTTGTTGCTGCCGCTGCCAAAAGCGCCGCTGAGACGCTCTTTGATTGGCTTTTTGTTGCGGCGCAACAGCAGGATGACTGCCACTAACGCTGCTGCAGCTACAACCCCAGCGATTACGATGCCTGCACGTTGACAAACAAGGCAGCAAGAGCAGGCAAGGCAGACAGGTCGGCACGAGTGCATTCGCTCGCTTTAGCAGGTGCACAGGGAATCATACAGATAGTATACTGCCAGCAACAGCAGTAATCAGCAATATCACACAGCTGCTACAACCCTACGTCAAAAGTATCAGGGGGCCGTTAGCAGATGAGGGTCCAATCATGTGCTATTCACCTCTACCTGCTCCTGGAGCAGCAGAATTTACTGACGTTTAGACCCAGCACAACTCATTCAAAGACATTATCAACAGCATCCCGCGACATAGGCGATTGAGCTTGCTCCCAACTTGTCCAGACAGCGGCTCAGGCACTCACCTGCAATCATGCCTGCATTTGAAGCCGCTGTGTTGCTACTAGGTGCAGCAGCCACTGTTAAGTTGTTGAAGTCCCTGCATCCCTGTTCACCAATATTTGCCCGCTGATTTTCCCAGAAGGTGCGCTGATCCTCGTTGAACAAGGGTGTATCTGTGAAGTGTATGACTGCTGCTCCTGCTGTGATGTTTGTGCGGACTATTGTGACATCTGAGCCATTGAAAGCTGCATTAGGAAAGTACCACTGGGTCTGACCATTCCTGCAGAATATGTTAACACACACACACACACATGTTAAGAGAGGTTAACAAAGACATGAAGATGGTCATATTCCACCCTTTTGAGTGATGCCTCGCAGTTCATCTCTTGACACACCCCGCTTGGGCTGCAAATAGAGCTTTTGCTCTGTTGGGGGGGGGGGGGGAGATGCAGGACAGAAGGCACACAACTCACATTACTGCTGGTGCCAATACCATCGCAGCATAGCAAAAGATACCATTTAGGCATCAACCACCAGGGCAAGGTAGCAGGCACATGCAGCCCATAAGCGGCAGGAAGCGACTGCTTGTATTGCATCAGCAACTTCTGGCAAAGACAGAACATGCAATGCTTTCACTTACACTGTGCGCTTACTGAGCGCCAATGTGAACCCCTTCTCCAGGGTCTGCATGGGCTGACCAGCCTTGAACTCATCTGAGAATACACTCTTGTTTGCGACGGCATTGATCCTCATAAACTGAGCTGCTACTGGTGGAGTCGATGACAGCGTGTTCTGAATTTTTTGTAGTGACATGCAGACCTGAGCTGTCAACGCTGGCCATGCGCTGTCTTCAGGCCAGAACCATGTACTGGGAGCTGAAGCATTCTGCAGTGCGCAGGGGATTGCAGGAAACAGATATCTTGTGAGCAGCAGCAGTGCATGGCCTAGGCAGTGTGAAAAGGGGTTCGGAGCTGCGAACCGCATACATCATTGTCCCATGACATGACCGGAACGCAGTAAACCAGTGCTGCTTATGTGTGATGCAGCCCCATATGCATGAATGTTGTGCTATTCAGCAATAAGCATTCAACGACAACAAAAAGGGGTTGTCCTGAGTCGTATTTACGACCTTCTCTAGAGTCCTGATTATGCCTTCCCCACTTTGCCAGTGAGTTGCACAACAACAAATGTGTGACCCCACACCTGTTGCTGTCAAGGTTCATGACGCGCTGCGAAGACTTGTCAGCTAAAGCTTTGCTGCGGCTTATACCATGTAAGCGGCACTGCACCTGCAGAATGGCTGATGTGTTGTGCTCTTCCGCACAACTGTGCAATTGTGTCAAACAGCCATGACCAGCTGGTGCCTACCTGCGCCAAGTTCAGAAGGTCTTGAAACGGGCTGCCTTGGCTGATTCCTTTAAAGGTTTCGAAATACGTCTTCACGATAACTTGTGTCTCGGGCAAAGCCAACATGGCCACGAACAGGTTTACATACTCTGGTTGGCCTTTGCCTGATGGGCCTGGCCCGCTGCTGAGCGCCCCTGGTGGTGGCTGCTGCTGGGCACCTGGCGGTGGCTGCTGCTGCGCATAGCTACCCACGCAGCACCCGAGCAGCAAAGCTACTGCAGATGTGCGGCATAGGGAGGCACAAGCGGCAGTCGTTTTTGCGGGTGAAGGGGTTCCAAACAGTCGAATACAGTCTGCTAAGTTGATAGATAAGCACGCCGCAAGCCGCTGTTTACCAGCAGTAGCTATTGCTAAAGCAGCTTATGTATGCCCGTGATGCAAGGCGACGCCACGATCGTGTTGGCAGGGGCCCAGCAACATGTTCACAAAGCCAGTGACAAGGGCCTCGCCTTCCGACACCACGATACAGCCTAGGGCGGCAAACGCGCATCACGGGGTTCTTTCATCGAACCTACCAAAAAATATGCCATGCCTCCAAGGACGTTGTCTGCCGCTGCGCATCGGATGGGGAGATTGGGGCCCCCGGCAACGCCGGGGAAGCTTATGATCACGTCGCGCTATGATTAGGATTCTATATAAGAGTAAGCTAAATGATGATTACGACTGGACACTGCCGTAGCGAAAAGCAAGGTCTATGTAGCACGGCGAAGCGCAGGAGCTTTTGCAGAACTTTCTGGCGGATCATATTTGATCATCTGATCGCAGTAGCCTTTCAGCCAATGTTCTTGGGTTCCATATGGGGCGAACGCAGGCCGGGATGACTTGAAACGCGATGTCACTTGGGGACTCAAGCCCGGGCAGCGTGGTGTGCGATGTATTGACCCGCGATTAGTGCAAAAGGTCTTCTGCGTTTTTTGAGAGTGTCGGCCTACATGTTTGAGGGCCATGGTTCTGATTGCTGGGTCGGACCGGCCCGCCATTTCACGAGCATACAGTACAACGTTAAACACACTCTCTCAACAGCACGTACCGCATGCCTGCCAAGCTGAATGTGTTAGAAAGAATTCAGTACCGTACATAAACAGCCAGATTTAGTCTCTGCATCACGAGCTGGTATGGTAACGCCACAGGTGCCTCCTACAGGCTCTGTGCCTGTTATGATCACTCCCTAACATGCACACAACAGGGCAACAGTGACGCCTAGGCCGAATAACCATGTACTGCTTACTCCGGCCAAACAAAACACCCCCAAAGCAAGCACGAGGCTAACAACACACTCAACATCGTGTCTGTAACTGCAGCAAACGTTTCCGCGTATGCTACATAACAGTACAGGTGTGTTCACTACAACAGGTGCGGTAGCAGCAACTGGCTGCAGCAGTTTCCCTGGCTCTCAATCCGATACAGAAGCCGGCTTCATGCACTTGAACCGTATAGCCCGCCTGCAATGTGCTAGTGTCACCGGCTCCCATGTCTCATCGTACCATAATATCATTGCACGTAGCCTGGCAGGCCATGCGTAGTGGGTCGACCTCTGCAACATCAGTACAAACACTGATTGTCAACATTTTGCCCCAACCGTAGTGCTGATGTCGTTGTTGCGCACAGTGTTTGTGCTGTATACAGAAGAGGGCCAGCCACATCCATGTACAGTGCCTGGTCACAAAGTGGATTGAGACTGGACACCTGGACACGATGTTCTTGCTGTTGATGCAACTTGCTGTTATGCTGAAGCCTAGTGCATGCGCAGTGACATGCAGTGTCCAGACAGAATTGCTTGCTAAGTATATGTAATCGGGGGGTACTGCTTAGTGTTTACCTGGTAACGAGAGATAGGTTCAGGTGATAGGTAGGGAGCTGGTGGAGCAGCTGCTGGATTTCAGCATGCAGCTCGCTTATTGGCTGGCATTTTCTTGCGAGACCATTGAGTTCTGGCTTGAAAATAATGTCTTCTCTGGAGGAAAAGCTTGAGTCTTGCACTGCGTTGCAATGAGGCATCTGCTGCGCATCAAACTGCTTTGCTTCCAGCTGCGTTGACAGGACGTGCTTTCAAGGCCTGGGCTCTGAGGGACCCCCATACATGTTCCAGTGCACAGACCCAGCACTCCCATGTGATACACTACTGCCTTGAGAGATCTGCAACAGTAGCAGGTAACACACGCGTTGGCACACCGCTTGCCTGGGTACTAAGACACACGGCAACAAGCACCACATACTGCTGGGTGAGCATTTGCTGGAATGGTTTTAAGACCTTTTGTTCGTAAGTACCCCAGCCTTACCCACAGATGCATTGCGGTCTGCGAGCTGTGTCAGCACCAAACAATCTGGCATGGCCTCCCCCAGT
>NSMO01004329.1:0-10835 GCA_002588565.1 Coelastrella sp. UTEX B 3026 | reverse complement strand
TGGATAGTATGCTGTGCGGTTGTTCGCTGCAGTGTGTGTTTGCTGTTGAGTGGCATCAATCCTGGTGTTTTTGCATGATATGATTGCCAGATATAAACACCAGCAAAACAAACAACAGAGCTTCAGCAGCTGATTGGTCAGCTCATGATCATGAGGCAGGGTGTGTGCACACACATTATGTTTCTATGGCCTGTGTCTTATATCAATTCCAACTCAGCTCTGTTGCGTGTGTGTGCTATGCAGAGGCCAACCTGCTGTTTGGTCGTGGCATGATTGCTGGCATTGATCGCCGCGAACAGAAGAAGCAAGCAGCAGCAGTAGAGCGTGACATGCTCATAAAGCTCCGTGGAGCTGCTGGTATCGCTGAAACTGCTGACATGCGAGCTATGGCTCGAGCTCGAGAGGAGAGGGCTGACAAGTATGAAGGATTTGACATGAATGTGAGTCCTGTCAGCTTTCTGAGGCAGAGTTTGGTTACATGTGGCAGCCCATGGCAGCCCGTGGAAGTGGGCTGTAGACTCTGCCAGCCGCATCGTCCACCTTCCAACCAATCCTCTTATTGATGGACAGCAATTAATATGTTTGCTGCAGCATGTATATGATTGACACCTGAACTTCTTACAGTTGCATGACATAGTCAACACTTACAAGCAGGTTTTGATGAGAATATGCATCAGAGTAAAGCTTCTGGGAACTTGCTGTGTATGTCTGACTGTATCAGAATGGCTTCCCTTTTGCCCACTGCGGTGTTGTACGCTCTTGGGAGTGAGCAAAGTTGTGCCTGAAGTTACAACAAACATATGCTTCTGGTGTGTTACGGCTAGCAGTGGCTGTGACCAGCAGTAACAGCATTGTTCAGAGAAGCCTCATGAAGAGATGACTGAAAGAGGCTGGAGTATCCCAAAGGCAAATGTTTGGTATGATCATTTCAGCTCCAATGTTTTACCCAGTCATTCAGTGGCCCTGTCAGTCGTCTGTAATCTGGCTTGGCGATCATTAGCCACTGCTGTAATCTAGTTGGCTGTCGTGTGCGCCCACAGGTTGAGAAGCACTGGTCAGAGAAGCCTCTTGAGAAGATGACAGAGCGTGACTGGCGAATCTTCAGGGAAGACTACAACATCAGTTACAAGGGCAACCCAGGAACACTGCCACTCAGAAACTGGGACGAAGGCAACTTCCCTGAGCCAATCGTCTTGGTAAGCACACGCCGCAGGCTTCTGCTGATTGGGGTATGGATCTGTAACATGTCCTTTGTGCTCAGCCACAGATTGCCGACCCATTCCTGCATGTCATTGTTGCCTGTACCGTACAACAAAGTTCAAACCACTGTGGTGATTTGCAGCTATCAGATTTCAGGTGTGTTGAGTTGCTGCTTCAGTCCTGTGTCTGCGCCACAGTATCGGCAGGGGTTTCACGCATTCATACATGATGTTGTGAGTCGCCCCGACACACACATCACCATCCCTCAACTTACGCTAGCGCTCTACTGAAACGGCTACGCGAGCTCATTCATTCATTCATACATTCATTCATGTGAAGCATATTCTGAACGCACTTTTGCCAGTTCTGGGTGCTGCTGGTTCAAGCATGAACAGCGGGCGCCCTGAAGTGCATATGATAGCGGGTTGTGCTACTGCTTGGTCTGTTTGAAACATACTCCTTGTGGGAGAACACAGTACTGAACAGAAGTTGTGTGTGGGTCTCTCTATGAAAGCGTTGACTCTTGATTACCTGCCTAAAGTTCGAGGCAGGGGGTGCTTTCTATGCTTAGGCGTCCACAGCAACGTCCATGACCCTTTTATACCTCCGTCCTCAACGCTTTGCATCTATGATAGTTTGCATGAGCCCCTGTGTTATGTCCCTCAGCCTGCCAGGTCACATGGTTGTGATGACCAAAAATACTTGATCTTATCTTTGAATGACGTTGCTCAGCCACATTTAGCTGCGCTGAGCGGTATTCATACTGCCGGTTGTCAGTGTGTGGTGTTGAGGTGGTGCATTGTGTTGAGACCCGAGGTTCTGAACCATTTGCTGGCCTGGCAGGCTTCTGTTGTACTGGTTTACTTTGGCGATGCTTGCAACGAGAAACACTCTATCACATGGCAGTTGCTTAATCCCCCCCCCCCCCCCGCCCAAATCCCGTCTGGCTCGTCTGGAAGAATCTTGCACCACAGTGATTGCAGCGCTGCAGCCCTTAAAGAGCAACTACAGCAGCATTATTAAGGCAATTGCTGAACTGAGGCCGATGGACGCAGTGGCTGAGCTTCAACGTGCTGTTGGCGCTGCAGCAGACCCTTGCCCATTGAGATGGCTTCTGTACCTCTCTGCATCAAACAACTGATTATCACGGTTGGCATTTGCATAAGTTGCAATTGCAACCCACACCTGTTGTGCCGGGTTGGATTGTCCTTCCAGGCAATTGAAGAGGTCAAGTACCCGAAGCCCTCCCCCATCCAGATGGCTTCTATCCCTCTGGGTCTCAAGCAACTAGACGTCATTGGCGTCGCAGAGACCGGGTCTGGCAAGACAGCAGCTTTTGTCATCCCTATGTTGTGTTACATTATGAAGCAGCCACCCATGGATGAGAGTAACTCCGCTGATGGGCCGTATGCTGTGGTGTTGGCCCCAACACGAGAACTGGCACAACAGATTGAGGAGGAGACTGTCAAGCTGGCCAAGTTTACTGACTTCAAGTAAGTTACATGTTTCGTTTTGCTGTTTGACTGGGGTTGAGGGCCATATCTTGTGCTTTTTGCAAGTTGAGACTATGGCGCGATTTCACTAGTTCGGGCCGGCGGTGAAAATGCGCCTCCAATTGGGGCACTTTCATCGCCTCTGTCGGGCTAAAGCCGTATTGTAATTACAAAACGACTGCATTGAGCATGTTTCCGGGTGCACAGGCATCGCGGTGCGGGCAGCAAATCCTGTGACACCTGGGCAAGCGATTACCGGATATGCTTCGCCAGCGAGATTTGTAGTGCAATATATTATAGTCAGGAAACATTTGTATTGACCACGTGTGAGCGTTCTTCAAACACGCACTGCGGACAGCAGTTTCTGTGACTCTTCGAGAGTTGACCACAAGATATGGCCAGCCCGCACGAATCGTTGTACATTACACAGGCTTGATTGCAAAAGTATACGCAGTACATGGCGCAGCTGGGCCAGAGGACGCACTGTCTTATCGTGGGTCAAAGCACAGAGTCAGCTGCAAAATAGGTGATCAAGGGGTGTCCTCCAGGCTAGACCATCGTGCGAGGTGCGTCTTCGACAAGTTCATCGCAGCTACCACAGGCAGGCAATTTTTGACCTCGCACTGACAAGCCTGCTGGCCATGCCCAAGACGCTTATCGCACAATCTTTCAAACGCGAATCAAAGTGCAGATATTAGCTGCAAGCTATGCAATTATCAGCTGTCTTCCAGGCTACAACAGTGTGCGAGACACGTGTTCGACGACTGTAACTCAGCTAGCACAGCCGATAGGCGGGAAGTCTCTCACTTACTGCGTCCACAGGCGGCTTAGATGTGCTGGACCAGGAACGGATCGCAGAACAACATGTACAACAGCTCTCACAGCTTCAGCAGCAGCAGGCATGGCGGGAACACATGCAGCAGCAAAGCCTGTCTGTATAGACATGCAGCAGGCATTTGCAGCTGCAGCGGCAGCAGAGGTCGCGCCTCCACCTGAGCGCCCCAGGCAAACGCCGGTGCTGACAGTCTCTGCGTGTGCAGCAGCAGAGACTCGGGACTGCTGGCAAAATGCAGCGCTGCCAGCTCTCCATAAACATGCTTTGCTGTGAGGTTTGCAGCTCTCCCCAACGAGGCCAGCAGGTGCTCCTGCGTGACATCTGCCATGCTGGTCATCGCACCTGTTGCCTGCAGCCAGCAACTGCTTGCATCCTGAGGGTTGCTGGCTGTGCCCTATCTGACCAAACAACGTCAAACAACAACAACTCAACTTGCTGAGTCCACTGGTTTTGCATATCTATGGTTAGTTTCTGGTTGCTTCAAGGGTTAAGTACTCAAGATTGAACCATGTTGAAGGTCAAGTAACCAAGAATAAAATTGATAGTCGACAAGGTTGTCATACAAAACACACACGCATTGAGAGTTTCGGTCGTGAGACCATCTGGAACAACCCGACTGGGCCCCACTGGCTAACACTTCCGGGGTCAGGGGTCAATCAGGGCCATGACGCACGTGCTTCAAGCCTCCTATGTCAAAAGCGAGCACACCGTGCAAGCTGACCCAGTCTGGGTGCCATCCAAGGAGCCCGGCATCGCTGTAATTTACCACTGCTGGCTGGTAGCCCAGATCACAAGGTCTTGGCCACCATTGCGGCCGTATACGGCAGCCACGGATTCTACGATCGTGTAGCTGTGCTAGCGGAGGTGCCAGGGTAAGCTGTTACCAGGTTGACCAGGTGCCAGTGCCAGTTGGCGGATGGCGGCCAGCACATTATGAAGTCGTTGCTGTTCTGGAGGGTACATGGCATGGTATCGCTGCTGTGTCGGTGTCGGCCCACGGAATCTGACTGGTCATCGTTTAGCTGATCAGCACAATTTGGCGTGCGCTCCAACAATATGTCTTCTTTTGCCCAATGTGGCAGAGGACCCATAACGTACTTTCATGCTGGGAACTAGTACCCCAGATCGGCTGTTGAGTCAAGTTCAGCTCATTGCACAGCCAGCTGTCTGCTCAAAACATTGCAAGCCTTGCACTGGGCATGTTTGGGTGCAAGTGTAGTGTAAATGGTTGCACAAAATCATCTAGCTATCAGACTGATTTGGCAGGCTTCACCTTGCTTGGTAGCTTCCCGGTTGAACTTACTTATCCAGCGTCTGCATATCATGGCGTCGTGACACCAAACGTTGCTCATAAGTGGACCATTTACAGACAAGTCAACCACCACCTGGTTACCTACGGATGACTAGCGTGTCATCCACTTGAACGGTTCTGGCGTACTGGACCTAGATTAACTCGAAAGTGCATCAGCTAGTGTTGACCGAACACCAGCCTGACGTAATGGGCTAAGCAAACAAGCCACACTCGGTGAAGGAGCAAGCCGCGTGTGCCAAACTCCATTCCTGGTCCTGCCAATACTCCATGCTTAGAACAATGCATCAGTAGATGAAAACAAATCACTAGCACTTGGGGATAGAGAAGGCTTCTGATCCCACGTCTTCCTGTGGTTGTTACATGCACCATATCTCAGTGAGAATGTGTCACCACCACTTTGGCAACAAGTACTCCTGCAGTACGACAGTAGTACTCCTGCACCAAAGCAACTCATTTCCATTGCACGTTACTTGTATGCGTCTTTGAACTCTTGAACCTAGGCCAGCAACAACACACAGGCCAAGGCAAATGCCACATCAGCAATTGGAATTGAACCAGACCGCATGTGCTATTGCCAGTCTCTTTCAACATGCATCTCTCCGTGAGAGAAGGGCCACAGAAACAATAGTTGTCTTTGCTGACGAGGATTTTGTCTTACTACATCTATGGGCATCATGCAGACTGTGCGTGCAAACACATGCATACACTTGCATATTGACACACCACACAGTATGCAATGCAATAGCAAGAAGCATGGCTTCAAAACCACTGGACATATGTACCAGCAGTAAAGATGCTGCTTATCCCAACAATAGGCATCCAGACAGTCACAACCGGCATATGTATGACTAAGCCAGGGCGTTGGATCGAGTATATGCTCTTCTGATACCACCTCATGCAGATAATTGTGCAGAAACAGTGCTGTGCTGATGAAGCTGTGCATGTTTTGTAATCACTGCCAACGACGTATGAAACATCCACGATGCCTTCAAGGTGCTGTATAGGATGTTATACGTATCACCACTAATAAAGCAGTGCTATTTCACGGTGCTAATCTGCCGCACAGTGTGTAGCCTTAGCACCAACCTCGTCTCAGAGCATACCATACCAGAACAACCGTGGGTGCACTGAGTGTGATTCAAGAGAGCAGGCCTAAGGGGTATAAACCTGCATTGTGGTTCGTCTTGTAAAGCCAGCGTTTTGGAGCACAGCCTTATAGTCTGTTCCATCAACAGTTATGACACCTGTGACAGAGGCCTCCCGACAAAACTTGCCGGTGGACGTTGAACGGAACCACCGTTCAGATATGATGTGGACACTATTCTCACATGTGTCTGTCGTTGAGATGCTGCATGTCCACTCAATCTGTGCACTGACAGTCACCTGGGTGGGGACAGAACTGGCAGGCCTGTAGAGTGGAACGGCGGTACTTGCGACACTCAGGCTGCCACTGCGGGTTTTGAGGCTGTACTGCATGGTGGTTGGGGGTGCATCGTAGGATATGGAGTACAGGGCTGGAGGCTGTGGATTTTTCCAGTACTCCACAGAGATGACAGCATAGTAAGGTGGGGGGGTCAGTGGGGCGGACTGGTTGGAGGGAGAGGGACCTTTTGTTCCGGAGGTGGAGCTGAATAGGTAGATAAGAACCTCATAACCGTAAGCCCTTGGCCCCCCAAGGTTGATGTCGCCTGTGTCCGCGCGCACTGAGATTGTGTCACTGTTGACGAAGGTTCTTGTGGTGCTAGCGCCTGCATGTCCAACATTGCGGACGTGACATGTGAAGAGTTGGTTGGAAAATATAGGGTTGTGTGGACCAAGCTCAGTAGCGATACACCGCACGTGAAGGCGCGGGCAAAACAACAGAAACCTGCTAGGAGCCATGCACTCGCCTTCGTTGTGATGCACCGGACACGTTGTTGCAGAAACATGTGCATTTGCAGCCATGGCTTGCAAGGCCGCTTGCGTACGATGGTCGTGCCGGTAGCGGCCTTCATTATCAAAGCAGTATGCATGCCAATGTGAATCACCAGATCAGCCTCCATACAGAGCTTAACAAGTGAACTATTGAGACTGGTTCACTAGCCGCATGCAGCTTACCTTGTGCGCTCGTCGCTAGCGCCAAACATGCCAACAGCGCGCCAACTATCTTCACTGGGGCAAGGACGCATGAGCCGCCTGTCTGCATGGTGTCAGACGTCGTCGGCAAGTGCGCGACCTGAAGCAGCAAACAAGGCAGTAAACCAGTAAGCAAGGCGTGCTCCCAAACCGGATGCACTGCATCGGAAGTTTTGAACATACTAAGCAACATATTCGTGATTCAGGTGGCTGCCTATGTAAGTACGGTAAGCATGCAGCTGCACTGTGGGACAATTAGCATCAGCCTCGGAAGTGCCGAAAACCGATGCAGGGTCGAGCTTGTCTTCAATCTGCATGGCGGAGCTGCAGCGAGGGCCGGATGGGCATGCGGGGTGAGAGCTACCACTGTCGCACACAGCAGGACGCAATGCGAACGTGCAGGCAGTTTCACTGTCCGGACTGGATCCAGCAAGCGAGTGAAGCATAGCAGGCCTAACGCTCAGCTGCAAACCGGCTTTTACAACGAGCGGCGCCTGACTATTGAATAGAATGGTACGCTCGTCGGAAAGGGCTTCAATGTGCGTGATGCTGTCAGGTACGGGCGTCGTTCATATCGCTGAAAATGCTCACCTATGTTTGCTTGCTCCGGTTTGTTTCTCGATCCACGTCAGCGTTGATGTACACCTTGTACTAGTACGATGAGCGACGGTCAGGGCTAAAAGGACATGTAGGCTTGTCGTAGCAGCGGAATCGTCGGTAGCAATCGTAGCAGCGCAACCGTCGACAGCAAATACGGCAGGCACGCGCCTGCCTCGGTGAGTACGGGCATCACTACAACAGCAGCTCGTTGTCAAAGGCTTGCACAACCTGCTCGACATCGACATGCACCATACCGCAGGCAGATCGCACACTAGGCAACCAGCGGAGCCTGCAGTTGCATCTCCGGCTGCATGACACGTATAAGTATCAATGAACGACAGCGGTGAAACGGCGCGTTGCCAGTGTCGGTACCGTGTCACACGTCGTTCTACGATAACGTGAAGTTGTATGTCTATTTTTTGAGCCGATGCTCTGCCGCGAGTCCTATCAAGGATATGCACCGAGGTTCTCTTTTCGCCACGCAACCGGACGCTTCGCGAGTCGGCGCGCCGTCCACCAAAATCCACTGCTGCTGCAGGTACCGCAACCAGTATGTTTCTGTCGCAGATGACCAGTTGCTGGGTTCTTCGAGCACCTCTAGCATGTTTGTTCCTAGTACGTACGTATGCGCCATTGAGTTGTCCCGCTGTCATGCTGTGCCGCACTGCACTTGTGAATGCAGGGTTACATCCGTTGTTGGTGGTCAGTCCATTGAGGAGCAAGGCAGCAAGCTCAGACGTGGCTGCGAGATTGTCATTGCTACGCCTGGTCGTCTGCTGGACTGCATTGAGCGTCACTACTGTGTGCTGAACCAATGCAACTATGTTGTACTTGATGAGGCAGATAGGATGATTGATCTGGGCTTCGAACCCCAGGTGAGTTATACTGGCTGGGTTGATACGGCCTAGGGGTTCTGAATCAGGGGTTCCGGAGGTAGAACAGTGGTTGATGTTGCATAGGCTCCTGTATAGCTGGAGTCCGTCTACTGCAAGCTGGTCTCGCCACTGAGTATTCGGAAACCAGCCAGTGCAATATGATGTGAGCTTTGAACCTGTAGGTGGGTCTCAAAGGGCTCGATATGGTGAGAAGTTCTGCATTGGGTTTGTGAAGATAGGATAGACAGTGCTTGATACTATAGAGGCTCCTAGCTGGTGTGCATTACTGTAGCTGATCTTGGTACAACAGCTAGTACAGCTATGTTGTGCTTGAAGAATCAGGTGGATTAGATGGTCTGAGCTCCCCCCCCCCCTAGGTGGTACGGATAGCATATCAGGGCTTTGTGTCGGGTTTCATCAAAGAATGGCTGAAGGCAGTAGCTGGATGCCTGTCTGGGTCCTATCTGCTCCCTCCCCACAGTTTTTAGCAGCGCAGTGGGCTGATCAATAGCTGCCGGGCCAGCATGTCATGGTTAATTAGGTATACTACCAGCATGTCACATCATTGCAACTATACCAAAACTAGTGCTTTTGCTCTTTCGGCTACTGCACAGCGAGCCTTACTTTGTTGGTATGGCATGGAGGCTGCTTACAAGCTGCCTCTCAGGTCAGAAGCTGTTTCTGAGCTGCAGGTTTCAAGCTGTCTTAGATGCCATGCCGCACTGCACCCTCAAGCCTGAGAAAGGAGGCTCTTAGCTGGATGTGAAGCACGGGTATTGCCTGGTCTATGTGTTTAGTCAAGCTAGGGCGGTGAATCATGCGTCTAATAACTTCTTTGTTGGTTGCAGGTTCAAGCTGTCTTGGATGCCATGCCGCACTCCACCCTCAAGCCTGAGGAGGAAGGTGCTGAGCTGGATGCCAAGCGCGTGTATCGCACCACGTATATGTTCAGTGCCACTATGCCACCAGCTGTGGAGAGGCTAGCTCGCAAGTATCTTAGAAGGTGAGGGGGTGGAGGCACATTGCTTGTTGTCCTGCAGTGGCTGTGGCGGTTGGATGGGTGGGCAATGGGATCGGTTGTTGAGCTTGATTTCAGTTGCAACCAACAGGGTTAAGATTCCTGCCAGGGTATCGACACTACGTATCCGCATGGATTATGTCCCAATGTGCCGCAAAGGCTATCTGCATCAAAGTGCTTTGTGTATTGGTCTCTCGTGCTTCATCACTCAGTTTGAATGTTTAACTCAGCCCCAGATGCTGACCAATGTGCGCTTTGGCTGCCGGTGTTTCTCATTTGATGTAGGCCTGTCGTGGTGAACATTGGACGTGTGGGTCAGGCAACAGACAATGTCACTCAACGCGTCATCATGCTCAAGGAGAATGAGAAGCCTCACAGGTGGGTGTGGGCTTACCAGTTTAAAAGGGTGCGTACCCCCAGATGTTCGTGCAGCAATCCACTCCACTGCACAGAACCGCTCATGCTCAATTGGCCAAGAGTTCCTTGCTGTACTGCATAGCCCCCTAGCATCAATGACATCAAAGCCCAGCCAGTAGTCTCAGCTGCTGGGTCTGCATACAGACCTAACTGTACCCCCAGGGGGGTGGAGACAGAGAGAGTGGATGGTAGGGTGTGTGGAGGCACATCATGTCACTCATGCATCCCTCCCTGGCAGACGCAGGTGTTAAGTGTAACACAGTTTGCACAGAATACTTGTTAATCGACCCAATCATGGTTGCATCAGGCTACACCTTAGCTGCATTAGGTGCCAGTGGTGTGTTCAACTTGCACTGTTCTTTGCATGAATTGTTTCTGCGTACAAAGTTTTGCACAGCAGATGGCTTGTTCAATTAGTCACTGTACATGTGCATTGCTGGTTGGTCTAGTTCAGCTTGCAGTGCTCAAGTACAGTAATCATTGTGAGGATCTGAAGCCCCTGGTTCAGGTGTTTCGATGTAGATCTTGATAGGAGGAACTTGCATGTGGATACTTCCATGCCTTGGGCGATACTCGACAGCTAAATTGAAGTGGACTGACTGTTGACACGTGATGTGTGATGTCCACTTTGCAGGCTGACGGTAGAGCTCGACATGATCCATGAGAAGAAGGTTATTGTGTTTGTTAACACCAAGCGGCAATGTGACAATGTGTATGCACAGCTGGAAGATGCTGGATATCATTGTACTGTATTGCATGGTGGCAGATCACAAGACCAGCGTGAGGTGAGAGTGACGTTGTTCGACCATACTGTTTGTTACAATGATCACTGACATGATTCAACCATGCAGTTTGTTACAACAATAACTCAATGATGAGAAATGTTATCTGGAATTCTACTGCCTGTTACAATGATAAGCAGTGGCAATGGCATGTTGCTTGGATGCATTGATTTGGTAAGATGCAGTGC
>NSMO01004325.1:67218-96374 GCA_002588565.1 Coelastrella sp. UTEX B 3026 | reverse complement strand
GTTTACTTTGACTGCAATCAACAGCAACAAGCGAACAAAGGCATCAACAACAGCATAAGAAGTTCAGCTGAAGCCAACCGCGGACACCAGTGAGGTCATTGAGACTTCAGCAAAAATGCAACAAACATTAGCAAGCACACACGGACATCAGCGCGACTGCAACCAACATTAGCAAGCACACAAGGACATCAGCCACCATACAGGAACGTCAGCACAAACATTAGCAAGGTACGAAAACCATCAAGAAAGTGCAGAAACAACAGAAAGCACACATAGGCTGCAACACAACAGCAAACATCAGCATGCTCGCACAAACATGAGAACGATAGCAACAAACATCAGCAAGCACACATGCAGCTCTCCTTACCTGAGGTAGAAAATGCGGGCTCTCCTCGACACACACATTACCCTCCCTGAACTTACTAAAACACGCTACCGCTCTATTGACAGCGCTACGCGGAGCTTATTCATTCAATGTCCCTACCTTGTGTTTCCGCACTTCCAGTACCAGTCCCGCGATCACCAGCAGTCCCAGCAGCAGCACCACTGGCAGCAACCAGTTCACCCAGGCTTGTTGCCTCAGGTCATGCATCATGACCACACCAATGAACACAACAACAATGCCTGCAACAGAAGGGCAAAGGCAGCAGACATCGGGTCTGATACTCCACAACACGAAGCCACTTGCCGTGCTGGATTGGTGGGAGCACAGCCGGGTTGCTAATGCAGTATCGTTCATGCACGGCCAAATGTGAAATTTAGATTAGATGAGGGCTACAGTTGCATACCAGATGCACAACTGTACCGTGTGCCAGCATAAAATGCATAGAGAGTTGCAGGGTGGCGCTGGCAAAGAGTCGGACTCGGTTCTGTCAGCTGTCAAACTGTCACGTCCCGTCAGTGACCCACTCGTGCAATCTCGATAAAGGGGCTTTCACTACAGACGAGCTTAGGGGAAAGCCCTACTTAAATAATGCTGATATGCCTGAGAGGATGACTGATACAACTAATGAAGAACATATGTGAAGCTCAACTCTAATGCTGACAGATTACGGGTATTACCATGCCAGAGTCCCCAGCACGCCATCCTCTCGTTCAAGCATCAAAGTACCTCTATAACTTTGTAGCATACTTCTAATAGTGTTGCTACAGATGATAGATCAGGCTCCAGTAGCAACCCCACATCTGACTCCCATCAAACTGCTGAGTTATGCACCAAAGAACACATGACGCAAACCTCAACCATGCAATGTTTGAATCTGCTGAAACAGCCAATCATGCAACAGACCACCTGCATTTTGATTCTGTTGGGCATCGATGCTTGTGTCAACCCATGCGCTGCTGTATATCTCACCTAGTGCCATTGTGAGCCATCCCAGTGACAGGTGACCAAAGCGCCAGGCAGGACGGTAGCTGGATGACAATTTCGGCCGGGCAAGACCAGCAGCAGCCTGCATGAACAAAACCGCATAAGATTTGCAGAATCAGCGGCTCAGCCGATCACATCTTATTACAGGTCGGGGCTCCATCACACAACACTGTGTAAAACTACAGCTCGCTCAGCACCAACTGGTTGCATTCCATCAGCGCTAGGGACAAGTGGTTCCGGGCAGGTCAATCCTGCCCAGGATGTTGAGTCAGAACAGTACTGGCCTTGACTTGTATTCAGTAGTTATGCCATTGAACTCAGGTGACCACAAAGGCGCCAGCCTCACACAGTAACCAGCAAGAGAGGTGCAGTTCTTCATACCTATATACAGTAGGGAATGTGGAGTCGCCTCGACACACACAATACCCTCCCTCAACATGAGCTAGCGCTCTGTTGAAAGCTCTAGGCAGAGCTCATTTGACCATTCACCCGTACCTGTATCACCACAAAGGCCATGACCACGATGCCCATGATTCTGTGTAGGTCATACAGCTTGTGTGGTGTGGAGCCATCAAGTCGCCAGCTCACGTTGAACATTACCAGGGCCAAGATGAAGCCAGCCAAGGCCAGCAAGAGTGCCAGCATCTGGAATGTCCTATGAGCATGGAACCAGGACGCACCAAGGCCACCTTTCTGCAGGCGACAAGGCAGAACAACATGAGTGTCGGTTGTTAGAGTTGAATCTTAACGCAAGATCTTTTGGCTCATAGCAATGGGTTCCCAGTCGGTCCGAGGCGTGTACGTGTTGCCGCCGGCACTCGAAGCATAGACTAGCAAACCATGGCAGAGTAGACCAGAGACAGAACAACTGGACAACATGTCATCATCCTATGTAGACTGCATACTGAGGGGAGCTACCAGGGGTGCGAGTGAAGACACATGTACACGCACAAGGAGCCAGCTTAGGCACGCTGCACACAACACCACAATACACAATGATGCAGCAACCTAAGCACATGTGCCCAGGTGTAGCTGCACTGCACAACACACGCACACATACCTGTTTGTCTCCTGCCAACCACTTATGTCTCGCTGCCAGTGCCCCCAGTGGAAAGAACACAATGAATGCCAGCAACATCAGTGCTCCGTGTGCCACTGCAGCTCGCAGGCGTCTCTCACTCTCTCCTGACACTGCGCTGCCGGTAGCTGTGCCAGAGTTCAAGTTGAGTGTTGACCAGCCCGTGAGCTTATGTTGAGATGGTTCAAAAGTGGTACTGTCATGGCCAACATAGTTGAGGTTGATAGCTACATACACAGCAACAGGCAGCAACAGCAGCAGAATGGCTTTTGTTATGGTGCATGTGATCAAGTCAGAGTCGAGAATGCGTGTTGCTGAATCAGACAGCTCGAGTTGTTGACGTAGCCGTGCTGTCTTGAGCGCCAAGCCACAGAAGACATTACGCGACAGACCCAATGTAGAACAGCCATTTAACTTACCGTCAAGGTTGAGTGCCTTAGACTGTTGTGCACTTGCTGCATCTGTCATCCTGCTAAAGCACAGCAGAGTTCCACCAGTACTGCCCCGTGATGCTGCTCCCATGTTGGAGGCCCAGCTCAGACCATTGAAGTTTGTTGCACTGGGGTTCACATTGTAGTCTGTGAGATGGTACGCAGATACCTGTGTTACAGAGAGCAGCAGCAGCAGCAGCAGTCTTGGCGACTACCCAACTCAAACCATTGGAGTTTGTTGCTCTGAATGTGGGACTAGGGGTCACACTGTAGTCTGTCAGGTGGCAGGCAGGCACCTGGGTTATAAACAGCAGCAGCAGCAATGGAGTTGACTTGGTTTTCTGCATTTGCTGTCTTGGTGAAGTTTGTTGCACTGGGTATGAAACTGTAATCCGTAAGATGGTAGACAGATACCTGTGTTATACACAGCAGCAGCAGCACCAGCAGCAGCACCAGCAGCAGCACCAGCAGCAGCACCAGCAGCAGCACCAGCAGCAGCACCAGCAGCAGCAGCAGCACCAGCAGCAGCACCAGCAGCAGCACCAGCAGCAGCGCCAGCAGCAGCACCAGCAGCAGCGCCAGCACCAGCACCAGCAGCAGCACCAGCACCAGCAGCAGCACCAGCAGCAGCACCAGCAGCAGCACCAGCAGCAGCACCAGCAGCACCAGCAGCAGCACCAGCAACATGGGATTCTGATAGAAGAACCACGTGCAGTATGGCAGAAGCAGCTGCTGCGCCCATGTTGGAAGCCCAGCTCAAACAATTGAAGTTTTCACTGGGTGTCACACTGTAGTCGGTGATATGGCACGCAGCTACCTGTGTCATAGACAGCGGCAGCAGCAGCAGCAGCAACATGCAATGTTGATGAAAAATTGGACAAGCATTATGGCAGAAGCAGCAGTTGCTGTCTTGGTGACTAGCTCAAACCATTGAAGTTCGTGGCACTGGGTTTGGGATTGCGATGTGTCAGGTGGCAGGCAGACAGTGTCTGCCTGCCACCTGTGTCAGACAGCAGCAGCAGCAGCAACATGGCATGTTGACAATCGCACCACGTGCAGTACGTCAGCAGCAGCAGCAGCTGTCTTGACAACCACCCAACCCAGACCACCGAAGTTTGTTGCCCTGGGTGTGGGTGCCATGTGACAGTCTATGAGATGGTAGGTAGCCACGTGAAAGGCAACACTGCAGCAGGGAGTCCATTTGGGTGCGTGCCAACCCAGTGTATGTATCTGCTGCAGCTGCAGCAGCAGCAGCAGCAGCAGCAGCAGGTCTGGATTGGTGCACAAACTGACCAGGCGTAATTGCTGCGCTGGTGGTGCAGTGGAGATTGTGCTGTGGTCTGTAGATTACTAAAATGTTGCGACACACTGCCTACATTGTTGCATGTCAACAGGTGCAACCAGATCCCTAGCACGTGTCCGCTGAGACCTTGGGCAAGGCTACTAGACAGACCAAGTAATACATGATGATCTCCTTACCTGTGGTTGTGCTGTTGCAGCATCTGCATATCCAATGACGGCATCAGCAGGATTCATATCACCCAGGGAAGCAGGAAAACCAAGACCTGTATGGTGATCACAGCAGCAGCAGCAGTAGTAGTAAGAAAACTACTAATTCTATCTTCAAGGGCGAAACAGCTGCTGACATCCTTGATGTTTCATCCCTTTGCAAAGAACTGTGTCGCACAACATAAACATTCGCTCATGGCCGTTGCTGATCAGCCTGACACCCCAGACTGTCAAGAGGCGCAACAGCAGCAACAGCAGCAGAATAAGAGCTGAGGAGGCACTTCACACCAGAATTCCCAACTCCCCTACTGCCCCTGCTGGCATGGTGCAGGTCTCTGCAGTGTCCTATTACAACCCTAATTATTGATAGACGCTCACTCTAATGCCTTTCACAATGATTAGCAGTCTTGAGCTGTGGACCCGGAACGTTGTGAAGCTGAAGACAGGACTCTGACTGGTCCAACGGCTGTTTGTTTCTGATAGAAGGCACTAGGCGCGATGTTTACCTCAGACACCAGCAGACAGCCGTGACCCAAACAGCACATCTTACATTATCAGCACTTTAACCATACAAGTACGTGGCATGTTTAGCAACGACTGCCAAGGACGGTCATTGGAGCGGCAAACCGAAACAGCTTGCAAACTACTCCAGATGCCAACACCGGTTGGTTGCACGCTCGAGCAGCAGGGGATTCGGCATACAAAGCGGGCCACATTCACTGCCACAACTAGAAACAAATATTGCATACAAAGCAACACACAATCAGAATCCATTAGCGACGGCCAAGGACAGTCATTATTTGACATGCCGTCAAGCAACCTTCATACAAAGTGCCCAAGACCATACCATAAGAGATGACGCATACAAGGAAACACACGATTAGTGTTTAGTTGCCCCATCAGCGACAGCAAATTTTCTTGCATACAGCAGCCTCCACATCAAGTGCCCAAGACCATACCTGCGTAACCAGATAGTGGGCTCTCCAACAGGAAATGCACAGGTTCTCCGCTGTTTCCAGCTGTTGCTGTGAGTGCTGATTTCTGGGCCGTGTCAGTGCAGGGGTTTGAGGGGGGAACCTGGACGCGGCAGCAGGAACAGAGGGGAGCGGATATGTGGGCAAACACTTTCAAGCGTGGTCACGAACTGCATGTGTTACTGCTGGAATTCTTCATGTCTTCAGGTGGCACATCAACAAAAAGGGAATTGTCATCTCAACAGTGTCAACACAAGGACCGAACAGCGCCCTTATCGTTTCCTGACAAGCTGCCCATCTTCTGCAGTGCTGCTATTATGCGACCCCGTCATATCAGTTAACAAGAATGAAACAGTCCACAGAGCAACAGCCCCTGACGTAGTGACCAACAGTTTGCCAACACAAAACACGCACCTCTCCTCCCTTTGTGTAGTGCAGGACTGCACCGTTTTGCAAATTCACTTTGCAAGCATAGCCATAACTCGACTGCGCACATCCGCCACCGCTGCTGCTGCCAGATCGCTGCTGCTGAGCAGTGTTCTTGTTTGTTGCTGCTGGGGTGCTGCTGCTGGCAGCAGGTGCTGCCGCTGCTGCTGCTGCCGGTGCTCCTTGGCATGTGCTGCCCGGGCAATCCGCAACTGCTTTGATTGGCAGTGTCGTTGTTGCTTGATGGAAAGCATCAGTCTTGCCGCCTGCACTTGTGACTTTGATTTCTAGAGTTCTGCCTGCATGTCAAGGGCAGCAGCAGCAGCAACACAACTTTGTTGTATAGCATGAACCGACTACGCCCTTCTTTACTACAAAGAATATACGCTTATAGTGAATCACACGTTTTGACTCCGACAGCTCTAGCCTTCTGCTGGATGACAGTAGCTGCCAGTAATGCAACTGCTTTATGTGTACGACACAGGCGTAAGAACAAACCCCACACACGCTAGACCCACTGACACCCTCGGGTGCGGTGGGAAGTAGGCGGTGTGAACGCCAGGTGACCTGTTCACCCTGCCACACACATTCTGTCCTTTTTTACGCCAGCACCAGCAGGTGCTGAGCGTAGTCTCTCTCTCTCTCTATGTGTACGACAGACAGTGGATATGGTGAGGACTCCTCTGTCCGACAGACTGTCTACAGTGGGCACCACACCATATCCACTACAGGAAGGTAAGCATCATAACCATTGTGTGTGCCCACAGTCGGGCACAGTGCCACATAATTGTCAGCATACTCTGAAAAGATGTATGTGAGTCACTTCAGGCCAGAGATGATCACGCATTGAATGTTACTTCTCAAAAACTCATCGACTGTTATGCTGACAGTGCCTGGCCCACTTGACTTTGAATGTATCAAGCGAGCGAGATGCTTTGGCTTGCTGATGTCCATATGATACCGTAAATGTGCCACTTGCAACCTTGGAATCAACAACTGCATGACTAACCTTTGAAAGATGTGCACATACACAATGATACATTAATGCTGCCACCTGGTGTCTCACCTTTGCTGCCACATCCCAGTGTGAGTGTATCAGTGAAAGCATCAGAACTTGAACGACTGTATGCACGGTTGGGACTGCAGTGGCAGCAGCAGCAGCAGCAGCAGTGGCAGTGGCAGCCGCAGCAGCAATATAAGGGAATGTCATCACAAACATACCACGCCACAGGTGTTTGCTTTTGCTGCTGCTGCTGGTTGTGCTGACAACTGCACACCTGACAGTTGGAGCAATCCCTGCTGCTGCTGCTGCTGCACGCGGTGCCAATGCCATTGCAAAAACACGGACTGCACAAGTTTAAATCAAACCAACAACTCAGAAGTTAGCGGACATGTGTCGTTGTCCGCAAACTGCTGAGTTGTTGGTTTGATCTAAACTTGTGCAGTCCGTGTTTTCAGAGGTAATTGGCCTCGCCAGATACTGCTCAGTTGCTTGATAATGCTGCGTTTCACCGGCTGCCGCCTGCTGCTGCTGCTGCAGCCATGGCTGCTCCGGCTGAACAACAGCTGTGCTACAGCAAGCGTGTAAACCAGACAGATAACGCACCAACTGTTCACTGAAACATGGACTGCACATGCGTCCATGCGGCAACATGCGGAAACAGACAAGCTGCTTCAAACCCCCCGACTATCAAACATGTATTGTTCACGATGCCCAGGAACCTGGCCAGATACCAGTGTGTTGGCTTACCATGCTTGCTGACACTGTCTTTCACTAGCCTCGTTTGCTGCTGATGCTGCTGCCACAGTGGCTGCTCCTCTGAGACGTACTGCTGTTCTGCAGCATGCATCTACCAGACATGCAAGAATAAGCCGCTGCTGATGCAGTGATAACGTACCATGTAACAAGTTGGTGTTTTATTTGTCTGGTGTACATGCTTGCTGTAGCACGTCCACAGCAAGTATGTACACCAGACAAATACAATACCAACTTGTTGCTGGAACATGGACTGCACATGCGTGGAAACAAACAATCAGCTACACAACTCCCGACTATGAGACATGTGTTGTTTGCTGATGCCTCGAAACCCGGCCAGACACTGGTTTGTTAACCTGCCAAGCTCGCTGACACTGTCTTGCACTGGCCGTCGTCTGCTGCTACTGCAGCAATGGCTGCTCTTGCTAAACAAGAGCTGTGCTACAGCAAGCGTGTAAACAGACAAACCCAACACCAACTTGTCACTGAAACATGAACTACACATGTGTGGAAACAAACAAACAGCTAGAAAGATTAACTCCCGACTATGAGACATGTGTTGTTTGCTGAAGGCCAGAAACCTGGCCATATACTGGTGTGTTGGTATGCAAAGCCTGCTGCCACTGTCTGTTACCAGCCCCATCTGCTGCTGCTGCTGCTGCCGCAGCAGCCATGGCTGCTCTTGCTGAACAGAGCTACTGTTCTACAGCATCGATCTACTAGACATGCAACAACCAGCTGCTGCTGCACAGTAATAACCCACCATGTTTTATCTGTTGAGTTGCCTAGAGTTCCTTCAGTAGTTGACACCAATGCACGTCTGCTGTCACCACCATAACTAATGGTAAGTGTGTACTCCACCCCGGGACATACTGCGGCTGCTGGTGTAGCATCAGCAGCAGTGGTTAGCTCAAACGTAATGGCCCTGTATACAGAGCAGCAGCAGCAGCAGCAGCAGCAGCACCAGCAGCGTTGTGGGTGGAGTGTCATAGTGAACCAACGCAGCGTAAACGCCTGAGTAGCGCTGGAAATGTGGCCATGCTACAGAAGATATCAAGATTGCACATGAAGTCTAAAAACTACTTGCTACTGCGCTGCTCCTAATCCTGCTGTTGATGAGTCTGTGCTGGCAAGAGACTGACATGTGCTTGACAACGCTTTCAGAGGATGCTCCTGCAGCAAAGCAGACAGAGCATTGCTATGCTCTCCTGTTTACGCCTGCTGTGCACTACTACAATACTTGATAGTTGATAACACAGCTGCTCGAGCTACCCTGTCTTTGGGCTCGCAGCCTACTGCTGTTGCTACACCTTTGCAAACGCAAGCCACGCAGGAGCTGCTGCCGCTGCTGTGCTGCTGAAACTACTGACTGTGTCTGACATCATGTGAGGGTGCCCTGTGGTGGCCTGCTGCTGCTGTTGCAACTGCTGACCCATCAACATCGCTGATGGTCCATACTGCGCAATATGTACAAGAAGAACATGTTGAACCTATTAACTGAGCGCCACTCGTGCATCCTAGCGCTGAAGCAAAACTCTAAGTGTGTTATTCCATTGCATGACAGGTTCATATCAGCTAAATGCCCTGCTGCTGCATTCTTCACGCAAACAAACTAGCATTTGCAAGTGCTGCTTCTGCTGTGTGCCATTACGCTGCTGTGGGCGTAGGGGTGGGCCCTCCTGACCTGCCTCTGCTGTGCTACTGACCGCTGTCACTGAAACTCGCTGTAGCTGTGAACCCTGGGCTGGTCAGGCACGCTCAATCCTTTGATGAGCTGTCTGGTCATTGATCATTCTCTGCGTGCGCTGCTGCTTTTGACTCTGGTGGCCATTAGTGCACTGCAATGGTGCAAGGTTTGGGCCTGCTGCTGCTATTGCGACACTATGCTGGCTGATGCTAATGTGAGGCTTATTGTGTGTACCCGTCCAAACCGCCTGGTTTGGCATGTTGTCTATGTGTGCATGATACGCATATCAGCCACCAATTGCAGCTATCAGCTCAGGATGGTGTGACAGTTACTTGAACACCAAACCAGCTACAAAGCAGCTACAACCCACTGAGGGCTGCTGCTTACATCAGCCAAAACGCTGAGGACTGCTGTTTACAAAGCTGCTTCTTTATCATCGTGGATCAAGGAAGTAAATCTACGGCAAGAGTGAACTCTGACTGTTGCACATACAGGTATTGACGCACATTGCTGCTGGTACTGTCCCAGACCATGCAGCTGGGCGTCCAGGTCATGCCCACACTGGCATCGCAGATCGTATCTTGTTGTTAGTGCAATGCAGGATAGCGTTGGTGCTGCTGCGCCTTCACTTCATGCCGGTGTACAGTGCAGACTGTACTAAATGGCCTTGGACAAGCCCAAAAAGCTGGCCAAGCCAGACGACACGGCTGCGATCCCTGATAGCAACTGCCAATGAAGTATAATACCTTTGTAACACAAAAACCGGTGAACCAAAAGGCTGCAACACGGGTGGTCAGGACCGACCAGTAGCAGTCATACCTATCTTGTACAGGTGCCCTGTGCGCGCCGTAGCCCCTAGCTGGCTGGCTTGAACAGTCTGCAGCCAGACCATTCTCCACATATAGCTCAGGATACGCCCGCACAAGACCTGCTAGGAGTAGACACGCGGGAATCGCCCTCCATGACAGCTGATTATGAGTGGACCGCCGCATTGCTCCAAGCTGACTGTGTCAAAGCAGATTTCAGCTACGTTATATTGTACTGGAGAATATAGCACAAGGGCCGTAAGATTTCTATCTGAACAATATCAACGGCCGTTCTGGTCTATATGCTCCGCAACACATCTTTGCATGAAAAGAGGGCGTAGGTCAGTAGGTGACCAAGTGTTGGGGCCCAAATGGCTGTTGGCATGTGTCATGGGAGGTACCGGAAGTCACGGTTGTGTTACTCGCTCCGAGAACAATCAGGGACGAAGATAGTGCATCGTGTCTGTGGCACGGCAATGTGACTGATAAGACAAGGCTTTTCAGCAGCCGCCTTGCGTTTGGGGGCCATCATTGGGGTTACGCGCCCCACGATGGTCACATGGGCTGGTGCCGATGTGGCTTCCTTTGCATTCCACAACAATTCAGGATAAACATACACAGTATATCGTGCTAGGGTCAGCCCAACGCGCATGATATGGCCGCTGCAGAGGAAGGGATTGACACCTACCTGGTATTGGTGTACTACAGGCGTGGATGGCAGGATTATGGGATCAAGTGTATCTAATCATTTTTGTTTTAGCCTGATGCAGTTCACCAGGTAATGGGCCCTCGGTCTGGGGCTGCCAGCTTAGTAAGCCCTGGAAGGGGCTGCAGTGCTGCCTGACTGTAGGAAATCAGAGGAGTTTCCTGAAGGGCTAGGAGCCTCGCACATCTTGCCTGCCATCATCGCTCTTTGAATTTGATTCAAATCAGTGATGACATTTGATGACAGACCAGCAGAAACTTTAGCGTTCCAGCATCACTTGGAACGTCAGAGCCTGTCAGAGCTTTGTCACTGCACAGCCCAAGACTCTTCCGGGTGGCGTACCCAATGCATGGCACGACAGCTCTTGCCAGCGCATCTATCCTGTCTGCATTGGCTCAGTCTATTTTACTTGAAATATTGCAATGCTTTTTTGCCCAAGTATGAAACAGCTCTCAAAACTGTGAATCATACTTCCAACATCTTAGCATAATAGCTGGGTGATATGTGTAGGTATTAGCAGTGACCATTGGCTTCACCAATATAACTCTTCAGGGAGCATTGGACTCCACTGGCATGGGCATATAAGCAGCTAAGCCAGGCTGGGGTGACGGACCTCGCTGTACAGCCATGTGAAGTTCAGCTCATGCAACAGCAAATGCCATGTCAACCCTAGCCAGCATGAAGAACTCAATTTCTCAATAGCCGCGACGGCTATGCCAACTGAGGTCCAGTGTTGCTTCTTTCCTGCCGTGATCACGAATCCTTAGATAGATATACAACCCCAGTCCCGCCCAGGCAGCAAAACAATCAAGAATATCCTTTCATGTAAGCAGCAGGTGGCTATAATCCATCACACCCGTTTAAACCTACAGATAATTCACGCTGCAACTGCAAACTGCAAGGAACTCGATTGTGCAAGCAAGCATGCAGAGGAAACCAGCTGATAAGAATGTGCTGTCGCTGCTCAGCTACTGCTGCTGTAGTACACAATGTCCAGCAGCTCTCATCTCTTCAAGAGTCTACGGATTCTCAGGCCGCTTGGATACAGACCAGCAGGCGTTGCCAGGCTAAAAGTACTGCCGCTAAGCATGGTAGGTGGGTGTGCTGCTCTGCATACTATGCAGATGATTGCTGGATGCTAAGAGTTTAAAATCAAGCTGGGCATATCTGTGACGACCATGGCTCAGCAATATCCACTTGCCATGTACTGCTGCTGTGATGAAGTTTGAGACCAAGCTGGATGTGTCTGGGGAAATCCTCCCACTCCTGAAGAGACGAGAGCTGCTGCTAACATTGAGTCAAATGAGCTGTTCTGCTGATATGACTGCATTGGAGGCCCCGTCAATATTCCCGCAGCACAGTGTCCTGTTTTTGGACAGGACCATTTCAATAGACCACAGAATGCAGTTTGAACCAAGTAATAGGTCAGTGGTCAACGTTCGGGTCAGGTATGATCACAATGCAGTCTGTACGGTTGCGATGCAACAACGCTGTTGCTGCCAAGCCCTGGTCAACTAGCCTCTGACTCAGTAAGGAATTAACTGAAGTGTCTGTATGTCATGACTTGGCGGCAATTGGCATGTTCAAGCAACCCTGCATACATTCAAGCAATCAAGCTGCTACGTTGCATAACAAACCTCCCCTGACTCAACCACAGTGCAGATCACAAGCGCATGGTACGCAGCTGCATGCTGGACAGTACAGCACAGCCGAGGCCACAGCGTCTGGCTGCAGCTACATGCTCCACAAGCCCGACTTAAGATTTCGGGACAAGATCGGCCGATATCAATGGGTGCCTTGATTGCGTCGATGCTGTTTAACGCCACAAACGAGCATCACGCACAGTCAAAGTCAATGGGTGCTGTTCTGGTGCCGCTCCACCAATAGCACAACGAGCTGTTGCGCACCCCGGTATATTGATAGGCGATGCACGTAACACAATTGCAATCATAGGCGCTCGCCGTTGATCTCTTGAAGCAGAAGATCTCGGGCACAGTCAGCATGTTACTTTCATCTCGCGCCAAACTCGAGCTGTTTACTGCTGGCCGTGCTCACATCCTCGCTGTTCTGTGCCACTGCATGCTCATCACCGCTGTTTTGCAGTAACTCACCCAAAACCCACACTAAGATGGCTCTGGCAACCAAGTCCGTCTGGTATGTACAGTCTACGATACCTGGGGCAATGCACACATATCTAACAGGATAATGTTGTGCGCCGAGGGCCGGTCTGCTGGCCAATGCGTATGCCTATGAATAGAGCCAGCTGCGGATCTCTGTCCGAACGTCCACCTGCGACCTACCGCTAGGCTCTGCTTCTCGTCCATCCAAGCCTCTAAGATGGCTTAGACTTTCCATCAGATTACGTACGGATCTTATACCGCTTATGAAGGCCCTATAGCAGACCTTTGACCTGCTGCTTCTGTTGTGTACGTTTGTGCTGCAGCACCAGCCGTGTGGCTGCAGCCCGCCCAGCACGCGCCTCAGTCGTGGTGCGCGCACAGGCACAGAGCCGCCGTGAGGTGAGCAGTGCAGTGGCAGGCCACGTCAGCAAGCGTGGCTCCAGCGCAGATTGGCAAATTGTGCATATGAGAAGCAGTGTGAGGCACAGCAGATGTGGCACAGCCGTGCAAGTAGCAACACATCGCAGCACCCCAGCGTTGTTCTGACTGTTCCGCTGAAGCAGCACAATCAAAGGTTTAATATAGGATCTTGTCAGTATCTGTCGCAGCCTCAGCAGCACAGCTGTGCAGTACCAGTGGCAGATGTTGGGTGCGGGGCAGCTCAGCAGTAGTCAGCTGCTTCTGGCCTAGATGATGGCATCACAGGTGGTGCTGGTAAAATGTAGTGTGGTGTGGCAGTCGTGCTCCGTCACAGTCAGTGCTGCTGGTAGCATACTTGACGCACCAGGCTGATCAAGCTCACAGCTATACACAGTTCCTACTGCTTAGACCGGGACATGCAGCGATCTGCAATTATGCTTTGAGTAGCAGTAGTGGCACCTGTACAGCTGCAGAAACTTACACATCAGGTTACAGCACCATAAACCACGTGGCCAGGTAGAAACACAGCATTGGGGTTGTGGTTGCCCAGCAGCAGCCTCAGCAGCAAGCCATGGCTGGTATGTTCCAAAGTGCATGTGCTGTGACGTCGTCTACGGAGCGATCTGTTACGGTAACCAGGACACCAGCAGTGGTAACCGCACTTCACCTTATCCAGAAGATAGAAATACAGTGTGGTCGTGTGATGAAAGCGTAGATTAGCAGCTAGAGAATGAGAATAGTATGACTGGCAATCGGTTGCACATTCAGGGGCAGCTGCAGAGCAGGGGCTAAGTCGCATAGCAGAATTGTCAGGCACACACGGCAAGCTAATCCAGCTGATTATTTCAGTTCCTTAGTTGGTTATGTCAGACACAGGAATGTAAGAACACTCTCAGCAGCAGCAATGTTGCAAAACGCGGCGGCGACAGCGGCCGGCAGCGGCAGCAGCGGCAGGCTAGCAGTTGTCCCCTGGAAAGGAACTTGTTGGCTGGTCTAGCCAATGATTTGGCCTTGTCATATTTTATTATCTGCTCGGTACTAGCAGACCTGCATTGGTAGCATGATGGAAAGCACACAGGCTGAGCAGGTTACTGCTTCATTGCTGTGCTTGGCTGGGATTCAAATGCACCGCATATGCCGCTCAATGCCCAACAAACAGTGATAGGTGACTGACATAGACCCCTGTTGCCACTGCTGTTGCTGCTGCTGTAGCTTCTTGGTTTTGGTGCTGCCATGCTGGCCACCCTTGCTGCTGCTGCACCAGCCAAGGCTGACCTGGTGAGTCCAGGGGGCGGGGTGGGACTTTGTCTGTTCGACAGAATAGGTACTTCTAAAGGCATCAGGTTCACATCCTGTTTCATCCTACCTCATCTCATCTCATGTGCAGCTGTTTGGCAATGACTTATCTGTCAGGGGCTGGGCAAGACTTTGGTTGCAACAGAACAGATACTCCTAGTGGCATTAGGTTGCTAGCTCACATCCTGTTTCATCTCGTCTTGTCTCATGTTCAGCTGCTTGCTATATATGTGTGTGTGCCTTCTTGCCTTCAACCCGGTCTGCTGCTGTGCTTGTTCCCTGTGACTCCTATCACTGCTGCTGCTGCTGCTGCTGCTGCTGCTGCTGTGCGTGTTGTTGTAGACCGCTGATCTGCTGGCCAAGTCCGAGGCCAACAAGGCACTCAACGACAAGAAGCGCCTCGCAACAAGCAGCGCAAACGTGGCACGCAGCAGGTGATACCCGGGGAACTAAGGCAGCGGGTTCGTAGCGTACAAATGGTCACTTGCATCTGTGCTGGCATGGAGCTGCAGTCTGTCAATCCTGCATGTGCACTCGTCACAGTGCATGTTGCACTTCACACACCAGCATGGTGGTTAGAAGCTATCGCTTGACTCAAATGACCAAAGTGCCTGCTGCAAGCAGTGCCAGAGCTGCTGCAGCTGATATGCCAAGCTTTGTAAGCAAGCTACTAGCCGTGTGTGCTGCTGCTGCTGCTGCGCGGCAACAGCTGCCACCCACTGACACTGGTGCTGCTGCTGCCGCTGTCCCGCAGGACTGTTGCTGATGGCACCTGATCCTTCCCCCAGAACCTGCTTGTATGCAGCAGAACACTGTGCATTGCTGTTGCTTCCAGAGAGCTCTGTATGCAAGCTGCTGACACTGCTGCTGCTGCTGCCATTGTCCCGCTGCTGTTGCTGATGGCACCTGCTTTGGCCTCGAGCGTCTGCTTGTCTGCAGCAAAGCTTTGCACAGTCTCTGCACGCTGATACTGCTCTCAGACAGTTGTTTGCAACCTGCCGACACTGCTGCTGCTGCTGCTGGCAATGCCCCACAGGACTGTTGCTGACGGCACCTGCTCCTTCCCCCAGAACATGTTTGGCTGTGAGACAGCGGCCGCCAAGTTCACTGGTGGCGTCAAGTACATTGCCGATGACTACGCTCTGGAGTGCGAGGTAACAAGGGGTTGCAATGTGTCTGTATGTGTGTGTGCATGCGTGTATTTGGTGTAGCACTACAGCACTAAGTACAGGTTGCACTCACTGCGCCTCAGCATGTTCAACTCGGTTGACGTCCGTTGCTGATGACTACGCTCTGGAGTGCCAGGTGAGCTGTGGCAGCGGCAGTATGTTAAGTTCGCGCATCTACGTAATGTGTCTGGAGATGAACATGAGTCTGGGTGGTGTAGTTCGTGCAGTGCTGCGAGTGTCATTAGCAACAGCTGGGGTGATCGATGTGCTGATGATGTGACCTGCTTGAGAAAACCCTGCAGAACCACTGCTCCTCTAACTGCATGAATCAACCTTCACTCAAGCGGGCCAGCAAGTGGAGCAGTTCTGGCTGGTGTGTGATGTATACGCATAAATATTTTAATACAAATGTATATGTCCCCACTCAAATACATCTGGATCTTGCATTGTGTGCTCATGCACTGAAGGCTCCCAAGCATTTTGTACAGGGGTTGAACAACCTCTCACGACAAGTGTACTGTTGCGCTTGTGTACTGTTCTCGCTTATATGAGTGCTCTTCAGTGGCACCTGGTGGTGTTTCCAACCAGTTGTATCGGCAGTATCCCACTTTTGATACAACGGTCACACACATGACCCGGGTGTGTGCCTTCATGTATATAGGTAGCACATGTAGACATGCCGCCTTGTTTGTTTTCAATGCATCCGAGTCCCTGCTGAAGATGTCTGACCATGCTGCTGCTACTGCTGCCATCCACAGGGTTCTGACAAGGGCAAGTGCGCATCCAAGGTTCAGGTCAAGTTCTGAATGAACAGCACTCCTACCCAAGTAACACTGCTGTCACCAGACGAACGGAATAGCCCAGTCAGAAGAACACAGCAGGGTGTGGAACTGCGGTAGCATACACCTTGATGGTCACTCCACAGCATGCTGAACATGTGCCACGGATTGCAACAGCGAAAGAGCGGAAGAGCCCAGCCGGTCTTGGCATGTTGTACAGCAGCCTTGGAACAGCTGGCATGCGTGTGTCAGATTCGTGCAGTCTGTGGTTGAATATTTGCCATGTTGATTGCTGATGTTGTGAAGTGAGCGGCATGGCAACTTGAAGGGTAACACACGGAGGATAACATCGTACGAGATGTGAATAATATGGCGTTGCCACTGGCTCGGAGCCCATATTGTGGACAGATTTGCTATGATCCTGCCTAGTGAGGTGACAGCCAGCACCAACACCCCTCGCACAGCGACGGCCAGCTGCAGCAGTCATAGCATGCACCCAATACTGTTCAAGACAATGCTGGCGAATGTAGCAAGGTCGTAGCACAGGCAGACTTTGAGAACTGCACCGCCAGATCATGATCTGGCGAGGTGATCACCTCGGCTGGCAGGGCTGCCAGGCGTTCATCGGGCGCAGTGTCTGACCGGCCTCACCTAGAATGCGTTAGCGCCTTTCAGTCTCATGCAAGGACTGCGTACAGCACTTTCTGCCCGGTTTCCGTAAGATATTGCTGGTTGGGTTCTACTAGAACCGTTCTAGTAGCAATATTGACTTTAAGGCAGTGTGCGCAACCGTTCATTGTTGACAGAACCACACGCACGGCAAAATATGCAGTTCTGATGCTATTCGAGGCATTTTTGTACAGGCCGCTGCCCGTTCCACCGGAGGTAACAGCTTACGTCCCACACAACGGCTGCTCCAGATGCACCGAAACAACTTCCGACAATAGTAGCCGTGTTTTACCAGGACCGATCGCCAGTGACCGGCACCGGAAGCATAGATTCTGCTGCGAGCGTAATGTCCACGTTGGAAACCAATCTCAGGCACGAAACCATAGCTGCATGAGATTCGCTTACGTAGTATCATAATGTGTTGGGAGGCTTGACTCAAGCCGCTTGAGGGCCCAGAAGCACGCATTACAAACCCCAACAGCCAACAATGCGCGCGTCTATGGCTCTCCTACCGCTTTGCCGGACAGTATACGTGCGACATCATCCAACAGGCTCACAACTCCTGCAGGAGCGGCAAATACGCACCGGTACCCCCCCCCCTTTTGTTATGTTACTTGCGCCCCCTGAGTGAGTATCTGTCAATGGTAACGCTCCGGTGGGCTGACCAGCCGAGTGCTTGCTAAGACGTAAAATAGATGCTGCCAGCACATTGAGGCTCTGCGTTCCCTGCAACTTAGCCTATCGGACCTGCTGCCATTCTCTACAGGCTATTATGCATTCCCGAAACAGTACAAAGACATTGCTTACAGCTTATAATGTACTTTGATGGCCACAATAAAGCTTTTTGTCCGAACCTGAGTTCAGCACAGAGGAAAGGCGGAACCTAGCTTGGGAGCATCTTTTGCGTTGCTATTCAACTACAACCCTGCTAGAAATATATGTATTCCTGAGGATATTCAGGGTGGGTGGCGGAACGTGTGGGCGCTGTACTGCTGAATGCAGCGCATATAGGCATTCGGGATCAGTGTATTGTGCTTATCAAGCTTATAATTCTTGCATAAAAGGCATCACACGTAGTTTGGCGTGCAAACAGCATGTTTGCTGGAAAGGTATCTGCCGCTTACTCGCTGCCCTCCTCGGCCGCTACGTTGCCTTGGTCCTTGCTGTTTCGCAATTTTTTGGCGGTTCGTAATGATGTTGCCGCCTACGACAGCTTACACTGCCTGCAGCCGCCTTCTATCTCCCTCTCACTTCATGTTTCCGAGAAACATCTACTACAACGACAGCTGTCCCCTACCCCCGCATTCGCCCTATAAAGCATAGTAGCAAGTTCTCAAATATGACCACGTGGCACTCTTGATGGCTATGTGCTGCAAGACATAATCATCAGGCTATCTATTCCTCCCACCAGGACTGTGCAGCAGTTGAGCCTACCCAGCTGCATGATCTGCTTGTGTACAGGGCAACACCAACACCTGCTCAACGCATTAGTGTACGCTTCACATTGGCATACTGACTCAGCAGTACTTGACAGCGAGCAGTTGTTGGCAGCTTTCTAGGTCCGCTTCGCCAGTGCGACCCAGCTGGACATTAAACATGCTGCAACAGCAGCAGTAGCAGCATCAGCTAAAACGCAGATAGTGGTTTGAAGCCTGGTGCTTTAAACCCCCAGTGGCCTAAAACCTAGGCCAGTGGGCAGCTTTTGGGGTTCCCTGTCCGTTACATTGCTCCTGAACCCTGGTAGTCTGGTGATTGTTTCCTGACAGTGTTACAGCAGGTGTTATACAGTCAAACATAACAGCAAATATAACATTAAAAAGTAACAAGCCAGGTCTCAAAGTAGCAACTGCCTATCATTGGGTGAAAGCACGCAAGCAGCTGATCACATCCACAGCAGCGGCGGCAGCAGGGCCACAATGGTTGCGCAAGACATGAACAGTGGCTTGCAACAGCGATCAGATGATGGGACTGCTGAATTCCACCCACAGATTGGCAGCAGCGGCAACAGCAATGCGGTCGCGGCAGCACAGAAGCACATTCAGCGGCAGCAGCAGCAGCAGCTACACGACAAAAACCCCAACCTAGAGGCAGAAGTTGCAGTAGATCAAGCAGCAGCCGAGGCTACCTGTGAATCGTTTGAAGGTAGTTTCCTTGCACAGCGCAGCAGCAGCAGCAGTAGTAGCAGCAGCAGCTGCTGCACCAGCAATGCGCTGCTGCCGACAACCTCCCTGCAGCAGCTGCTGCTGCCAGCACCTGCTTTGGCGGCCGACGAAGGCATCATTGGGACATCACCAACCACCACTGCTGCTGACGACACTGGCAGCAGTGGCAGCAGCAGCGATGGCAGCGGTGACGTGCCCCAGCTGGCGAAGGAACTGTGCATTTCTACGGATGCGCTTGTGAGACTGTTCAGGGCAGAAGCAACAGCAGAATATGATCAGCCAGTATGGATGGTCGTTAACCTGCAGGTTGGTTAGTACATGTGACAAGCTGAGTGCACAAAACATGTGGAAACCTAACTGTACAAAAGGAACAGTTCTTGTATTTTTGCCTGCTGCCTGTTACTGACGTGGAGCCTTTAATGCAGTGTGGCTGCTCAGCAGCAGCGCATGCCGCGCTGGCAGCAGTACAAAAGCGAGTTTTACTCAGCTCCACGTGCATTGTAGCTCTCTTGAAAGCAAAACCATCTGCGTGCTATCCGAACATCGTTCACCAGCAGCAGACTGCAAGTCGCAGCTTGACGATGTGGTTCGCTGCTGTGTCACCTGGTGTATCACGCACCAATAAGCACTGGGCGTGTGCGGCGCGCATTTGAATGCCGTGTGAAGTGGCAGCAGAGGCTCGCGTGCTTGCGTGGATGCAGTGCAGCCACCAAGGCAATGCACGGGAGGCACTTGGCTATGATGTTTCACGTGCTGCCATCAGAATTGATTGGCCAAAGCATCCAACGCCTGTCACATGGGGTTTGTGGGTTGCTGCCACTGCTGCTGCTGCTGCTGCTGTAGGGCAGGATAAAGGCATTGGATATCGCTGAGAAGATGTTTGAATCCTGCAAACGTGGCGCACTTGACACCCACAATTTCTCTCTGTATTCAGTGCTGCTGCTGCTGCTGCTGCTGCTGCGTGGATGATCGTGCATGAACCTCTTGACAACTACATGACCATTATCCAAGCACAAACTGCCACTGCTGCTGCTGCCACTGCAGGGTGAAGATTAAGGGGAGTTACACCGCTGAGAACTTGCTGGAATGGAACTGCAAACGTGGTCCACTCGATTCTCACAATTAAATTTTTTTGTTCACTGCTGCTGCTGCGTGAATCAGTGTGCATGCACCTGTTGGCAACTTCATGACCATTATCCAACTTTGGTGCTGCTGCTGCCGCCGCTGCAGGGTAAAGATCCAGGGGGGTTATACCGCTGGGAACTTGCTGGAATGGAACTGCAAACGTGACTCTGTCAGTATCCACAACTTCTCATATTTGCTCACTGCTGCTGCTGCTGCTGCATGAATGATTATGCATGAACCTCATGACAGCTCATATGCATTATCCAAACACTGCTGCTGCTGCTGCTGCTGCTGCTGTAGGGTAAGATCAAGGGATTTACACCGCTGAAAAGATGTTGGAGTTCTGCAAGCGGGGAACTCGGTGGCCACAAACTATCATCTTTTGTTCACTGCTGCTGCTGCTGCTGCTGCTGCATGAATGATTGTGCATGAAGCTGTTGACAACTGCACAGATATCATCCAAACACTGCTGCTGCTGCTGCTGCTGCTGCTGCTGCTGCTGCTGGTGCAGGGTAAGATCAAGGGGAGTTACACCGCTGAGAAGATGTTGGAGTTTTGCAAGCGTGGCACCCTGAGTGCTGAACAACTGGTGCTGGGCATTGACAAGAACCTGCCCTACACAGCAAGACAGGTGAGAGCAGTAATGTGAAATGTATCTTAGAGACTGGATTTGAATGTTGCTAGTTGTTGGGGGAAAAGGGGAGAGGGGTTTGCAAAGTATCAGGTGCTGGGGTTCGACAAGAACCTGCCGCACACAGCAAGACAGGTGAGAGGGGGCGGGAGTCCAGCTCGTAATCCCGATGAGCTGCCAACATGCAGCAGCCATGGCAATGACACACAACGCGAGAACATGCTGACAAGGACAGTTGGCCAATCGCCTGATGTGAAACATGTGGAGATGCCGCGGACAGGTTGGTTGCAAGGTGCTGCTAGTTGGTTGGGAAGGGGGGGGGGCTGCAAAATAGCAGTTATGCTGGCAGTTGACAAGAACCAGCAGCCGTACACAGCAAGACAGGGGAGAAACATGTCAGCTCATAATCCTAAGCAGCCAATCTGCATTGCCATGGCAATGCGCATGCAATGCAGCAACATGCTGGCAAGGGACAGCTGGCCACTTGGCCGATTTGAAACATCCGCCATTATGTTGGAAACGTATATACGAAGTTGGATGTAAGTGCTGCTAGTGGTGGGGGGAAAAGGGGAAAGGGTGTTGCAAGTTATCACGTGCTGGGAGTCGACAAGAACCAGCCTTCCACAGCACGTCAAGTGAGACTGCGCAGCAGATTCTTATACAGCGGAGATATGCTGCTGCAGTGTGGCCAAAGTGGGTAGTGATCCTGGTGGTCAGAGCGTGGGGCGGTGGTTGCATGTCTGCCAGGCATGTGCTGCCTATCAGGGACAAGTTCAAAGAAACATAAAGTAACTGAGTGTTGGGCACAAACGAAGTAGAAGAACAGCACCACACTCAAGGCATCTGAGTATTGCTGCATCCAGCTCAATGGCTGCTGCCTCTGCAAAATTGCAGGGACGCACCCTTGTAGAACCGTACATACTGTGATTCCCTGCTGGTGCTGCTGCCGCTGCTGCTGTCAATCATTACAGGAGCTGTCATTCTACCGCACCCTGGGTCAGCTGCTGGTGTCAGTCCACAACGGCGCCACCTACACACCGCTATCAGATGAGATCTGTACCAAGATCAATCAGCAGATCATCTCAGCAACCGATTGGTCACCCCTGATTACCAGATCTGACAGATCTACCAAATCTGATGATCAGATCACAAGATCTGATGGTCTGGCCGGTGATCTGGCCACCCTAAACCTTGGACAGACTGTTGCTGACGGCAGCAGCAGCGGTGGCAGTAGTGCTGCTGCCGCTGCCAAGTTGCGGAGCGCGTTACAGCGTCTGTGTGGTGTTGGGAGTCAGGGTGTGCGAGGGGGAGTTGGCGGCAAGCAGCCCCTGTGGCTCTACATCAATCACTTGGGATGGTGCAGGTGAAACAGACAAGCTGGTTCGTAGTACTGTGCTGTAACAATGTTTTGTAACAACGTTATGTAACAATGTTTACGATTGCTTTGACTAAGTCTTGGTGAAATCATGCAGTGCGTACTCTATGGATGCGAGATATGCAAGCTGTTGCAGTGTCTTTGACATGCGGTGTTTGGGAGTCAGAATGTGCAGGGATGTGGTAGCAAACAGCCCCTGTGGCTCTGCATCAATCACTCGGGATGGTGCAGGTGAAACAAGCTGGTTCGTAGTGCTGTTTTGTAACACACTTTTTCAACTGCTTGATGTCTTGGTGTTTTTGAGCATATTCTCAAAAACATATTATGAAGCTGTTGGAGTATTTGTGGAATGTTGGGTTGGGGTTTTGAGTGTGAGGAATGAGTAACCACACCTGCTGCTGCTGCTGCTGCTGACAGTCATGCTCAGTGGCCCTTTCTCATGTGGTATGGTGATGCACATGCATGAGGTTGACTGCCTCGCAACACATTGGTGGCCGCTTATGATCCTGCCAGGATTATAAGCGGCCACCAATGTGTTCAGGAGTCCTGAGGTGTAGGCAGCGTCAGCATATGTACACATGCTACTTGGCGGTATCGGCACTCTGCGTTTTTACCACTATGGTGGTCGCCCGGTGGCATGGGCACTCTGCGCCTTTGCTGCCAAGATCATATTACTGAAGTATCCGCGCATATTATATGTTTGCCCAATCATGCTGCTGCTTTTGTCCAGGGTCCTGTTGCCAGGTGGTAGAGGGATGCCCCTTGTGGCATGTGCACTCTGCATGTTGCTGCTACACGATGACAACCAACAACACACTACTGCTGCTGCTGCCAATGTTTCAGGGGTCCTTTCTCTGGCGGTAAGGTGATGCACGCGCACCTGTGTGGTCGGCTGCCTCGCAACACACTGGTGGCGGCATATGACCCTGAAGTGCCCGCATGCATGATCAGCGGAGACGTCAAACAATGGTTCAGGTACTGTAGTGTTGTTCTCTTGGATGATTTCTTGGTTGTTGCGCTTGTGTGTATACGTGACTTGCAACTGGTGTTTCGAGTTGCGGCAAGGCCTCAGGTCATTGCTGGTAGCGGCTTGTGACCCGGAGGTATTGGCATGCATGATTAGCGGCGATGTGAAACACTGGTTCTGATACTGTTGAGTTATAGCCTTGATGTATAACACATAATTGTTATCGCATCGGTTCATTGTTTTTGCCAGGGTTGCTGTTACTTGGTTGATGTTGCATGTTGCTTTCAAAGCTTCATGAGTTAATGTGACTGCTGGTGACGCTGACCCTGATGTGCCCGCATGCATGATCAGCGGAGACGTCAAACAATGGTCCAGGTGACGATGCGTCATAGCCTCGGTAAATGTTTGTTGTCGCTTGGTTCATTTGATTTCGGCCATGGTGGCTGATACTTAGTTGATGCGGCAGGATGCTATCAAAGCTGCGTCTTGAGCTGATGTGGCGGCTTATGTGCCTGAGGTACCCGCGTGCATGATTACCGGAGACGTCAAAGACTGTTCAGGTGGGTGGTCAGTTGACTACTATGACTTGAAGCAGTTGTGTGTTACAAACACAATGGTTGCCACGTCGCTGGTTCACTTGGAGGCAGTTTTCAGTAGTGCCGCATTCCTGGTGGTGGTTGCTAAGGCTGTCTCACATGCTGTAGCTTGCCGCTACAGTCGCGGGCTGCAGTTGCTGGCATTACTGTTATGATCGTTCACGCCGCATGCTGTGGCCTTGGTGACTGCAGCTGCCAGTGGTGCTCCTGCTGCTGCTGTAGGCCTCTAGGCACCCTGCCGGACTGTGTGGCTGCATGCGGGACATGCCCCCCGCCCCCTTGGGGCTTCAGCTGCCAGTTGTCGCAATATCATGCTGCTGCAGCAGGGCGCTGTGTGCTCTGCCAATCAAGACAAAACATACTGCGTCCTCAGCAACTGCTGCTGCCACTGCTCCTGCTGCCACTGCTGCTGCAGGCCGCTAGGTGCCCTCCTGGATAATGTTGCTGCGGGTTGGACTTACAACCCAATCAAATGGGACGACCTGGTGCACCAAAACAAAGCAAATGTGGTAAGGGTCTGCGCAGAACTGCTTCAATGAACTGTTTGCAAGTATTGTGTTTGTTTTGTAATTAGAGGGCCAGGTGCATGGGTCTCTGCATTTGAGTGTGCTGTTGTTGGGGTGATGACGGTCAACCTATGTGCTCAGCCAGAGACTGTTATGCCGGCTGCGGGTTGACTTAGTGCACCAAAATGATGCAAACGTGGCAAGGGTTAGGTCATGTCAGCACTGGTATGTTTGCATGTATTCTGGTTGGAATGTTGTTGTTGTTGTTGTTGTTGTTGTTGTTGTTGTCGTCAGAGGGCCAGGTGCATGGGTCTCTGCATTGAGTGTGCTGTTGCTGCTGGTGCTGGTGCTGGGGTGATGACAGTCAACCCATGTGCTCAGCCAGAGACTGTTATGTTGGTTGTGTGCTGTAGACACTTTGCTGTTGTGGTGTGCTGTGTGTTGCACGATGGCATGGGGCTGACGAGCCGTGGTAGGCTGACTAATAGTGGATGCACATTAACAATTTGTTAGGCATTAGCTGTCCTGCTGTGTGTGTGTGTGTGTGCACTAGACCTGCCCGTGTAAAGCTACCATAAATTACATACTTTGTCAGTGTGCGTATCCGGCTGCATTAGCCGGACATAAAAGCGAAAACAGAGACTGAGTGCTTGACAGGGTTTCATCTGGTCTTATTTTTTGTTGGTTTCAATCGGATTTGTTATCGTGTAGAGAGTGCCATTCTAGATGGTGAGTATTTACTGTAACTTCTCTCTCTCTCTCTCTCTAGCGCCACAGACATCAACCAGGTGTTGCACAGCGCTGAACAAAGTGGAGCACTATTACCTCCGGATTGCAACCCGGAAGAGTTGGCAAGCCTGCTTCAGAGGTTTTCATTGAAATCCCTCTGTGCTGAGTTGTCATGCTGCTGTTATGTTGTACTGCAGCCCCACTGGCAGCCCCTGCTGTACCTGGGAGCTGGTCCACCACCACCACTGCAAGCCAGCGACGCACTGCTGCCACCAGCAAGCATCGCTGGCAGCGGCAGCAGCCGACAGCCACAGCCGGCAGCAGCAGCAGCAGCGCCTGTTGGCGTGGATGTGATGTTGGGATCCAACATGGCAGCAGCAGCAGCAAGCAGCACTGCAGCTGGATCAATGATGTATCTGCAGCAGCAGCAGCAGCAGCAGCAAATGAGGAATGCAGCGGGGCATGATCTTGCATCAAACCGAGCTCAGCTGCTGCTCATGCAGCAACAGCAGCAGCAACAGCTGATCACCCAGCAGCAGCAGCAGCGGATGCTGGCAGCAGCAATGCCTCGTGCTGCTGTTTCTTCTGCCTGGGAGCCAGTCAGCATGTTTGGCAGTGGTGGCAGCAGCAGTGTCATGAATGGCAGCAGCGTGTACTCACACACAGCACCCGCTGCTGCATACACTGCTGCTCTGGGAGTCCCTGCGGCAGCAGCAGCAGATCACTTCAACATGGCTTACACATTGAACGGAGGCTCGCCCAATGGTTACACACTTGCTTCCAATTAGCACCTTGATGGTACAGCATATGCGGGAGCTGCTGCTTCTGCTGCTGCTGCCGGCACAGCATCAATGGGCTGGCAGCAGCAGCAGCAGCAGCAGCAGAATGAGCTGCTGTATCAGATGTTACTGCAGCAGCAGCAGCAGCAACAGTCTGGCAGCAGCAGCCTGGGCACCTTAAATGCCTCGGGCTCTATGGCGTTCTCACCTACGTCTGCTGCTGCTGCGGCATCCTGGCAGCAGCAGCCCTATGGTGGCAGCAGTGGCAGCAGCATCTCGCTTGGATCATATCTGCCTAGTCACAGCCTGCCTTGTGGCCTGCCGATGCAAATTCCAAATCAGTTCGCAAGCCCAGTTAACAAGATCAGTAACAGTTATAACACCGATACTCACCTCCTAAGTAACACACTGGGTAACACGTGTTACAACGCAAGTGACAGTTTCAGTGGATCGATCCTAGCACCTGCCGGAGGATCTCCTCAGATTCAACAGCTTGCTGCTGCTGGCAGCAGCACACTCATGCTGCTACAGCAGCAGCAGCAGCAGATGTTGGGTGGCGCTGCGAGGACCAACAGCGGCGGGTTCTACAACCTTTAAAGCCGCAGGGATGTTTGATGATGTGGTACATGCTTGCATCATGTAACGAAGGTCTCAGACGGTTCTTTTACACTGTCGGACAAGCAGCAGAGGCAGGAGCAGTGCCTTGCAGCAGCAGCTGTTTGTGGCATCAAGTACAACATAGTTTGGGGTAGGGGAGGGAGGGAGGTAGAAACATGAGGCGGACACCAAGGCAGGCCAGCTTTGAACTTGCAAAGTGGATGGATGGTTCAACGTCTGATCGGAGCCAGGAACGTTGGCTGCCAGTGTTGCGGCTATGGCGTAGGATGCTGGGTTTTTTGGATGTAAGTTCAGGGTTTGTGCAAGCATGGGGTTCTCAGCGCAGCGCGTTTTGTTCAGCTCAGCACTCTGAATGATGAGATACATGAGTTTGCGTCTGACTTGTGCCAGGATAGTGACCGTCACCACAGTGTATTGATGCAGGTGGCTGGTAAATGCTGCTGGTGGCTGAAAGACAAAGTAGCTGGGTGTTTTTTTGTTTTGTGTCGATATTGCTGATGATTTTGGTACATTCTTTGTGGCTGCAGTGATACGAGTTCATCAGCTGACCTAACGTGGTATGTTTGAGAAGATCTAGAAGACGCCGAGCTTACCTTGAATTTGCCTGCTAGCCAGTTGTACGTTTCTCCGGCTAGCAGCGGCTCTTTTCCCAGGGGTATACACGTGTGCATTATGCGTTATCATGCTGTTGCTGCTCTTATGCCATGCAATGCATTCTTAACATGTGCCATTATGCAGGTGCTGCAGTATCATGTGGTGCAGCAACAGTAATGCAAATGTAGCTTGATTTTGTGGTTTCTGCTTTCTCCATTGTTTCGCCTCACTGGTAGAAATGCGCAGTGCGAATTGCGTTTAGTATTGACTTGTGTTTGTTTAGTACACACTTGGAGTACTGCATGCATTTGCCGTTGTGTATGCGATTTACAATGCATATGAAATCATGAAAACGGCAGTTTATCGTGGTCTAGTTATATGCACTCGGTTGTGCCTCGCATACTTTACTACAGAAACTGCAACACTAGCTTTACAATCGCAGAGATTATGCCATATCACATTGTGCTGTTGGGCACACAGGGCTGAATCATTTGGTCCCATCATGTGGCAGTGAAGATGGCAATCAAACCGGTGTTTATACAACTCAGCTGGCCCAGCGTGATGCCATATAGTCCTGCATTCATTACAAAGACTTGCATTTATGCTGTCAGTGTTCATGCATGTGTAGTGCATGCTTTCCTGTGAGCTTTGTATTACGCATTACCGGGGCATAAAGGGTGTTTTGGATACTATGGCTGGCTTTTATTTTCTCGGTTCTTCTGGGCAGCTGCAGGTGCTTCAGTGCTGCAATCCTGCCGAACTGTTTGATAGATGTAATGGTTTAACTAGTAGGCTTTCTATTTGCTCATGAATGACTACAGGCCTACTTGGGCGTTACATTGCAATCAAGCAATCCCCAAATACACACATGTTGCTTTTCGTTCTTTTTTTTTATCTGGAGCCTCGAAATTGGCTTGGCGTTGCTTTTGATCAAGAGGAGTATGTATTAGGAATTTGCAGAGTGTCCTTGTGTGCATTGCCAACCGGCAGGGGCTTTTCAGTGTTACAGATGGCGTTACAAACAGTGTTACATGTGTCATGTTGTTATCAGACACGCTTTAGTACACACATATTATGTGGGCACTTTCTTACCTCTCTTTTGCACTTGCTGGCACGCACAATTTCGCTTTGCTTTGTAAGCTGTAATTTGACACGGCCACATCATGTGTGTCTGAAATCCTGTGGGGGTTGTAATAGCCTGTTACAAATCGCACACAGTTAATAACAGCATGTGAATATCTGTTTACTATCTTACACTAGGATACTGCTATAACAACAGTCAGACATCCGTGCTGCTGCTGCTGCTACTGCTACTGGCAATGCATGACTGGGTTTGTTGTTTACTGCCTGCCTTAGACCTTTTATGCAAATAGTCACAGGACAATGCATGTGTGTGGAAGCCTACCTACGTGGCTGCTGTATCATAACCCAACACCTCTTCCCTATTTAGGCTTGTGGTCTGGTGCTGCCTGCCCCAAACCACCTTGTGGCTATTGTCCAAGTTGTGGTGCAGTCTACTGTAGCTGATCAAAACCCTGATACTGTATGGTGTTGCAGCATTCACATGCTGGCAGATCCCTAAAGCAAAACTGGTGCAACTGCGCACGATCTCTAGCGTGGTGTGGTTGCTTATAGGTGGCTGTGCATTCGGGCATGTTTGGTTGTGTGAATGCATACGTGTGTGCTTGTTCTCAGGGACTTTTTGAGCCTGGCATTACATGCTCTCACGCACTCAGCGGTTCTGTGCTGCTGCATTACAGCCACAGGGTGGGGGGGGGGGGGGGGGGGGGGGGGGGGGGGTGCCTCGCCCCTTCTACTGTTTTTTTTTTTTTCACAACTTTTTTTTGGGTTGCTTGCTTATTTCTCCTTTCCACCCTTT
>NSMO01004325.1:0-67208 GCA_002588565.1 Coelastrella sp. UTEX B 3026 | reverse complement strand
CGGGCGAGCAAGCGCCCGGCGTCGCCAGAGAAGAAACGCCGAGGGGGGGGGGACAAGAACCAGAAGAAAAACAGGGACGGGGGGTGGGGGGGGGGGGAGGATGGGGGGGGGGGGGGGGGGGGGGGGGGGGGGGGGTGTCAGTGCTGCCTCATGCCATCTACTAGTAGTGTTTGCTTACAAACTGATTCTAGGGTGCCTTGCAGCTATCAGCTTTCAACCCTTATTGTCCAAACCCGAAGTGGATCTTTTGCATATATGGCCACGAACTTCGATCATGCGGTGCGGCCAGTTATAGATGGTCCTCGGCTTAGCCATGTTCCAAATTCGTGTGGTAGTGTCACCAGGGCGCTGAATGTCTGCCTGTCCATGTGGCGCCAATCCCAAACACTTGTTCGCTTTTCTGGCTTCTGGCTTATGCCTGCACAAGGGCATACAGTTTGGGATGTTGTGCATTTTGCTGCATCATACAATGGTTGCTTAAAACCTGACTCTATATTGCATTGCAGGTTTCAGCTGATCGCCAAACTCTGACGTTGAATCCCTGCATATGCACACACTTTACGTGCGGTGTGGCAGATCATCAATGGTTGTGTGTTCAATCATGCTTGTAGCACCTGTGGCAGCTTAACCAGTGCACTAGGATCTCTGCAGGTCTGTATGGTTGCCAAATGCAGACACTTCTTGGGACTTTTCTGGCTTACGGTTGATCAATTGTTCCAGGGCATGCAATCTGGCGTTACTGCATCTTCTTGCATATAACCAGTGGTACACCTGTGCACCTAGAGCTGCTAGCAACGGTTGCTTGAAACCTGATCACTAGAGGTTCTTTCTTGCAGCCGTCAGGGGATGGAAAGCCAGACCAGGACACAGCACTGATGCATATGCAGAAGATATGGCTTGTGGATATCTTTGGAATTCCTGGATGATCTGCTGTGGAACACACATGCAGTAGTTAGTCACAATCGGGCTATCTCAGATGCTGCTGTTGCTGCATCCCTGAATATTGGTGTACTGTCTGACACCGTGTCGGACGTGTGACACGGCTTTGCATACTGAGTGCGGACGAAAAGCATTCATTGATGGCATGAATCAATGGCACATAATGGCCTGCAACAAGAAGGAACCTGCCGCTGCATGCTCTCAGTGGTGTGTGGCTAACTTCAGTTCTGTTGCTATCAAAGCTGTAGTGCAGCAGAGTCAGTGTGTATGTGCTCCCTGTTGAATATTTCAAAAGTGCATAGTATTGAATGGCTGTTGTTCTGTCATGTAGTGCTGCTGATCGACAGTGCAAGCCTTCTGGTCGCTGCTCAACTCAACAATAGAATATTGTTACCCCAGCTAAAGTAGATCAGCAGATTAGCAGTCCTTGCACGTGCATTCTGCTGTTCAGCTTGAGCTAATCGGTCTAATACAAGCTGGTGCGTTTGGTACTGCAGTGGCTGCTCTACCCTTGTCAGCAGTGCCAATACTAGCAGTACTTAGCCATGCATTGCCATCCTGTGGCGGCCTTCCAATTGGCCTGCTACCGTGAACAGCAGGGTGCACTAGGTCAGTACCTTGATGTCTTATCACCTGACTGTTCCAGTTTGTACTAGGATACTGTTACTATGCTGGCTGTGCAGATTGTCCCTTGTGCTGTGCTGTTGTGGGACAGACTGTTGGATCTGTTCAATGAGCTTGTTATGGCAAGGACCATGTATTTCATCTGCTGGTTGGCTGGTTCATTGTCAATCTGATAATTAGAACATTCCCTCATGTATTAGGAGTGTGATGTAGTAAGGGTCTGAGGGATTGAACTGATGTTGCAAACCTTGCATGTATCGGATCTGTTCTGTACCACGGCTGCTTCTTTTTCTTCTGCTGCTGCTGTTGCTGTTATTGCGATACCAGCAGACACTAGCTTGTGTTGCAGTGACTGCTGCTTTCATGACTGCAATCTGCGCTAGCTGTGCAAAATCTCCCTTGTGCTGTGCTGTTGTGGCACGGACTGTCGGTCGTGTTCTTCATTGAGCTTGTTGTGGCGCGACTTCTATGCTGTCAAGTTGCTGCAACCCCACTGCAACAGCACATGGCTTGCTGCTGCATCAATTCGTGGTGGGCTCTGTTGTGTTCTGGATCCACAAATAGTAGCTGCTAATGCATTGCCATACACCTGGTGGCCTTTCCTGTGGCCTGCTATCATGAACAGCAGGACGCATAAGGTTAGTGCCTTGATGTCTGATCAGCAGATTGTTCCAGTTTGTACTAGGATACTGTTACTACGCTTGCTGTAAGGGTGTCAATCTATCTAGAGACAGACAGACTTGATGTGTATTGAGCTAGGCTGCTGTTCACTGAATTGCCTGGTGATGGGGTGCCGGATAGGGCATCCACCAACGGACAAGATTCTCCATGATCGACCCTATGCCCATAGGATGCTGGTGTTACTCTTTAAGGACAGATGTGTTGTGCATTGCGCTAGCTCCTGTTTGTTGCATAGCCTGGTGGTGTGCAGTTGCCAACAGACATTATGCTTTATGAGTGATCTCCATGCCCACTGCATTCCCTCATGTATTAGGAACTTGCTGTACTAAGGATGTGAGGGATTGAACTGGTGCTTGGATCTCCTGATGTGCATGGGCCCCTGGTTTGCTCTGCGTGCACTGCATTGCTGTTGCACCGTTGCCGCTGCTGCTGATGTTGCAAAGACAGCAGGCCCTTGATTGTTTGTACATAGCATGTTCGCTTGTTTTGCTGGCACTTTCAGCTATCGCCTTTATTGGTCTGCAAGATCCTGTACTGATTGGGCCTTTCATGGTTTGCTTTGGCCTGGACTGCTACATGCCATTTTGCTTTTTGCCTACCATGATCATTCCACAGTACATTCTGTGGAACGCTGGCTGCAAGCCGGGCTCTCAGTGAAAGTTACGTTGGTGCACAAGCAGGCGCTGCACAACGACCATGTCTGGAATAGCATCATGAGCCTTGTTGTTTGCTTTTCAAGTATTGTTTGGCTTGCTGTTATGAGTTGAAACCAAGTACCTCATGTATTAGGAAGTTGTCTTGCCCACGAACGGAGGGACTGAACTGGTACTGATGGTTCTGATACAACTCAGGTCATGTTCAAATGTGCTTCATCCTTGTTGCAGCAAGAAAAGCAGCTGTTGTGATTACTGGCTATCAGGGACTGTGTGTGCCGCAGTGTTGTTTTGAGTATCATGGTGATGCATTGCAGCCCTACATTGAGCTTGCTGCTTCTTTCGCTGCTAGGACGGACTGTCTTGTTCTGACTGAATGACCTTTACACTTAAACAAGCCCTCGTGTATTAGGAAGATCTGCTGTAGTAAGGGTGCGAGGGATTGCGCTGATGCATCATGATACATATGATCATGTTGTGTCTAATGCATTGGCCTCTGTTGTACCTTTGCTGTAATAATTTATACTACTGCTGTGCACAATGCATGACTGTTGCTGGTCATTGATATAGTTGCTTTGTTACTGCAAAGACAGCAGCCGCTGGCTGGATGCTTATACTGATTGCTTTGCTTGTGGTTTTGATGTAATATCACACCTGATGGCGACCTGATTATGCCAGGATGCATTGTTGCAAACTGCTCTGTGTGACACGCAATGGAGCAGACGCAGCAGTTGATCATATGCAGCTTGTAAGCCTAGATACATTTCTGCTGCTTGCATTGGCTCAGTGTCTTTTACATACGTATGGTATACAAGTGTCACTAAAACGCATATGTGGGTCTCCCGGACAGGCATATATTACCATACTACCACCGTAGTCAAGTGATGCGATATTCCGATGGATACTTGTTGGTATCATGATGGCGTTGTTTGTAGCCGCTGAGTGGGTAGCATTTCGTCAGAGCTCTCTGACACTCAGGCTGAAGTGGCAGCGAACCTGAGTATTACGTGACAGTGCCCACGTGTGAGTATCATGTAACACGATTCATCATACCAACTTGCCACCGTAGATTGGAGCGATTATTGATCATGATGATGACAGGTTTGGAATGGCCCGTCGACGTGCCAGTAGTCTGCATTCTTTTGCTGACCTTGCATATGCAGCATTGATGTGTCTGCCAATGATGGTCCACTGACAACCATGCTATCAAACCACCAAGGGCAACACTCCCAACCACCAAAAATTTCATAACATATCTCAGATGGCAATGCAAGACAGGACTTCTGTCATACGCTGGCAGCGCACTGCCTACCTTCATCCAACAAGGCTAAGAAACACACCAGATACATGCAGACATGCCTGTGTATGTCCGTAAAACAAAATGGCAGTACATATCTCAGTATGCCTACTGGCCTCCTGACGGCTTGCAAACATACAGTAGCTAGCACGCTTCCCAGTAGATATGTATAGAATATGACAAAGAGTGTATGAGAACCCTGGAATCCCAGCCTGCTGACCGCTCCCAGCACCCCTTACAGTTTGTGCGCACAAAGCAATGCAGCAGCTTGTGTCTCTGGCAAACGCATTGCCTGGACCAGTGATCCACAGAACTCGCCAAAGAGCAGCTCCCATGCTGATCTCTGATGTGCATGGAGTTACAGGCTTAGAGGACTCCTACAATACAAGTCCCGGAGCTGGTGTGACTTGTGTGCCTATCAATACAGGGTGCGGGCGCAGCGCTGCTTCCAGGTCACCCTGCCAGTACTCATCACACTTGGTGCTCAGGTACCTGCACACATAGCCGCATCAGGAACAGCACTGAGGAACTTGTTTGTTTGCACTCTGAAGTCTATGGGTGCAATTGTACGGAATACTTTGCCCCAGGGTTGCAGGTCTATGCCAGCAGTTTCAGGTCACCCTGCCAGTCACTCATCACACGCATTGCTCATATACCTGTACATGCAGTGCGCAACAACTGATCAATGCAAGCCTGCAGCGCGCCAGTCAAGGGACGCACGCTGGTAAACAGCAAGCCCAGCACAAGACACAAGCGAACGTGCATAACGCAGTACACCCACCAGTCAATAGTCTTACGCAGTCCCTTGTCCCATGTGGTGCGCTCCTTCCAGCCCAGGCTCTCCAACTTGCTGCTGCCAATGTAGTAGCGCCTGTCATTGAAAGCCCGGTCCTGTGATGCAGCAGCACCACCAGCAGATGCAGCAGCAGTCAGTGCTGTATGGGCGTCAGCAGCAGTGCCCAGCGCAGATGTCATTACCAATTCAAGGGCTGCAACCAGCAGTGTGTTGTGGGATGCCACCACATTACAAGACCAAAGCATTCAATTTGACCACACACCAAGGGGCAATATGTCTGTTACGTGTGAGGTGTGAGGTGTCTGGTAGCTGCTCAGTGTCGCCTGCAACAAGAGTGCCCAAGTACAGCACTACCAGCTGCGACCGCCAGCTTGGCATATGAAGTCCACCACGATGCGACCAGAGCTTGCACAAGAATGAAACATGTGTGATAGAGGCATGCCCCTACCTTTACGTGCTTGACCTGTGTATCTGGCAAGTCGAATGCCTTGGCAATGTCATGAGCGACCTGGTGATAACAAACGTGCAACAGCAGCAAGCAGTTGATATGCCAGCCTGTCAGAACAGTCTACAGGACTGCAAACGATCAATCAGCGACAGAATGCATCCCACAGATGCGACACAACACATGTCTAGATCTTCACAATGAAGGAGACGGTCTGCTGGTGCAGCCTGCAACCATGCAATCCTCTGATATTGTGCTGAACATACTCTATGCTCAGGTCATTCACCGACGCAAACACAAACTAAGCAGTTTTATGCCAGTGCATGTACTGATCCTAGATGCCAGCCCTTCAAGCACGCACCAGTGCCACAGGAACGCACAAGCCACAATAAAGCATGTTGCTGTCACTCACTTCCAGCACAGTTCTCTCCTTCTCTGTCCCGATGTTGTAGACTTCCCCGGTTGTGCCCTTGTGCAACACGCAGTCAAAGGCTTCGGCTACATCCTCCACATACAGGTAACTGCAACCCGGCAGAAGGAACTGGGTGTCAAATAACTGGGTACAACAGAAAGCACCTGGGTGTAGTGAGAGTGCCACAGCACCTGCAGTACTGTGCAACACTGCTCCAGCAGTTTGGGCGCGCATGTGAGCTTGGCAGGCAGGTGTAGCCTGCCTGCCAAGATCACGTTCGACCTGAGCCACACTGTGCTGTATTGCCAGGTTGCCAACTGTCAGTTGCTGTGGCAGTGGCCAGGCTGTCCAGGAACCGTTCCTGGAGAGCCTGGCCACTGCCACAGCAACTGACAGTCTTGCTAGGTGGAAGCACAGTGTTATACTTGACACCCAGCTGATTCAAATGTCTATCAGCTGCCTGCAGAGACATGCCAACTAATCGGCTGCCAGGTTGGCACCTCAACCCTTACCCGCTAAGTTTAGCACTGTTGCATGCTGGGTATGCTACTAGTCCAGCTCACGGATTGAATCCCGTAGCGTTGTGCGCTAAAGCAAACTAGCAAGCCCCTACTGCGCTTACCTGCGTACAGCCATGCCGTCACCGTGTACTGGTAGATCTGCACCTCTGTTGGCTAGAAGAATGAACTTTGGAATCATCTTCTCAGGAAACTGCAGCAGCAGTGGCAGCAGCAGCATGTGAGACCATTGCTTGTTTCAGAATGCGTCGGCAATCGTAGCGCTTGTGAGGTAGACCTCACTGCCCACCAAGTCGCCATGGCCAACAATCTCATTGCTGGAAGCACATGAGTGAAGTACAGCAGCATTGCAGCCGTGCATGTTGAACAACTCGCTGCATCCGTTGACTGTTGGTCCTCACAGCATGCGCAAGAGACAGCCTAGCAACAAAAGAGTTTCCAGCAGAGCTTATCGTGTGAAAGCAATTCAACTCATGTGGCCTGCATCATCTGCAAGGCACTGCAGACACACTGCATACCCTGACGGTCAGGAGAGTTGCTGTGCAATTGCCATGTACAGTTGACAGAGTCTCATAGAGCTGACTAGCTGCCGCTTAGATCACAGCCACAAAGGACACAATTGCAAACAGTTGCAAATGACTAGCTTGGCGGCTTTCAATGAAAACCATGCTGACCTGGTGTGGTCCATACACGTTGTTGCCCCGAGTGATGATGATAGGCAGCTTATAACTTGTCATGTATGCTTTGCACATCATCTCAGCGCCTGCCTTGGCTGCCGAGTAGGGGTTGGTGGGTTCTAGTGTACTGTGTTCCTGAAGACCTGTACGCAGACAGTCGCATGAACCACACTCAGCTAGTTGACGAAGTGTACAGTGTCTAGCTCCCAATTGCCAATACTAGGGTGCATGGTGTGTTGCTGGGCAATCTGCAGAACTGCTTTCCAGAGCCCAGCAATGCCAGTTGAGCAGTATCATGAGATGACATTACACACCAGGCACATGGCTTCTCAGGCTGCGCATTCCTGCAATGTATACTTGGATCACCACAGGACATTCAACGCATGCCGTGGCATTCAAAGCCGCTGAACTACCACATAACAATCAGTGCATGCTGGGGCTTTCACAGCCGCTGAACAGTAATCTCAACATGGATTAACGACGTCGCAACAGCGAGCACACATATCAGGCCCTAGAGTTTACCACAGGAATAGCATCGTCACAACTCACCATGCTCTTTGCCTAAGCTTGTCTCTCCGTACACTTCATCTGTTGACACATTGATGAACCGCTGGATGGTGCCAGTCATGCGAGCTGCCTCCAACAAGACATGGGTGCCGTATGTGTTGTTCATGGTGAACGCCAGGCTGTTCCCGAAGCTGTTGTCAACATGAGTCTGCAGGACCGAACAACAGCGTAGACGCAGGCGGAAAGAGTCAGTGGATGCAGGCGGAAGAGATTGCAGTAACATTGCAGGATCGAGAGGATGCTTCCAGCACTATGGCTACCAGCGCAACGACCTCTGCCCTTGTCCTGCAGCATCGGGTTGTGAACATGCTGTGTTGACTTGCCCTGCAACACCTGCTGTGCCGGTCATACTTTGCATCTCTGCCGGCAGTAGCATTTGTGCTAGAAATGCTATGCTACACCTATCCTGCAATATACAAAGTGCCAGTTGCTGTGTCTGGCCCACAGCAAATGCTGTGCTGAAGATGTCCTGCAACATCTGCTGTACCGGGTACACTACGCTGCATCTGTTGGCAACATCAATCATGCCATTCGAAATGCTATGTTACAGCTATTTTAAGCAGCACAACCCGCCAAAACAGCTGTATTTGTCCTGCAACATTTGATGTGCTGAGGATGCCTGCTGCAAGAGTCCTGTAGTATATGCTATGCTATATCCTGCACCGCATGCTGTGCTAAACACGCCATGCAGATGTGTTCGCATTGCATGCTGTGTTGCACATGCTGTGTGCCATGTCGCATGCTGCGTATGTGCTGCTTCGTCCGCCCTGCTTGACGTATGGAAAATCATGCAGCAAGCCGCTGCAGTGGCTCTGCTGTGCCAACCTCATCTTGCAACACCAGCATGCTGGTTATGCTGTTCTGCACATGTTGTGCTGATCAGGCAAAGCCACAACTGTCCTGCACCATCAGCTGTGCTGGGTGTGCTTTTTGTGGATGTATCCTGCACCAGTGCTGTGCTAAACATGCTGTGCTACTTGGTGCAGACTTCTCAACATGGTGCAGCTGCAATGGCATATCTGCCATGGAACACCAGCTGTACTAGGTGAGCTACGCTGCCTGTGGCCGCAAGCACCGGCTTTACCATGTCTGCTACGCTGAATGATTCTGCTGGTGAGCTGGCTACATATGTCCTGCAACATAAGCTGCACTTATTGTCTGAGGCTAGATGTGTCCTGCACCCTGCTGTCCTGCCATAATCACCCAGCAACACTGCTGGCTATACTATGCTCAAAAGTGCCCTGCATGCAATGCTGGCAATTTCCTAATGTATATCCTGCTATACCAGCAGCCAACTGCTGGCAGATCGTCAAGCTCCAAATGGCACACCTGTGCTGCGAAGTGCATAATGGTGTCCACCTTCTCTGTGAGCAGTACAAAGCTGAGCAGGTCCATTGACTGGATGTCACCTTTGATGAACTGCGGTCACAGCAGCGATGACAGCAAATGTAGTCAGCAGCTGTGATGGCGACGACGCATGCCGGGGTTGAGCCGCAAAAGTTGTAGGCAGTTCAGACAGGTGCAAGGCATCCAGCCACGCCAAAACATGACGTGTGGAATGTATGCTGTGCAAGCATACATCATACTACCAACTGATCGTGCAAGTCGTGTGCCAGGCCAGCAACAAGCAGAGCCTTCCAATGTATGACTTCTGTAGCTGTGCTGAGTGTCATCCAGCAATGCCAAAGCACGACATGTGGAATTACGCTGCGCAAGCATACATCATACTGTCAACTGCTCCTGCAAGTGAAGTGCTAGGCCTGCAACAAGCCTTCCAAACTATCAATTGCTGTAGCTGTGGTGAGTATCACCCGCTTGCGACCACGTCGAATAGCCAACCCTGTCACATAGTTGCTGGGCTTACAGTGACTGCTGAGATTGCACATAATTTGGCTTTGCTTGTCCACAACACCTCGTACAGACCAGTACGTGCTCGTGCACTTCTTTGGCATGCAGGTTTCGTAGTCCGTGACAGAAAACCACAAAAGGGCTGGCTAGTGCTGAAGAAGTTGTCCGGCTACTGCTGATTTTGTAGCGCCCCAGCTGTAGGTGCTACTGCAGGATGAAGACCACCACAGAAAGACGGACTGCTATGAACTATGCTGTACCTTGAAGTTTGGTTTGTCAATAATGCTCGAAAGGTTGTTGAGGCTAGCGCAGTAGTCCATCTTGTCAAGTACCACAACCTGCAAAATTCAAACTGCTGAGTCCCGCAACAGCTACATACACGACAATCCTCTTGGAGGCCAAGCTAAACCAGTTTCATGACCCATTGCAGGTACAGCGAGCATTGGCGTGGCCCCTGCGAGAGCTACCCTACCTTATACTGCGGGTAGCGTTTCACCAGCCTAATCACGACATGGGAGGCTATGAACCCGCATCCGCCCGTGACCAATATGGTCTTGGGCTCATAAACATCGGCTGGAGTGGTGCCGTTGGCTGTTGCCATTGCTGCAGAGCTGAGCGGTGTGCGCGATGTGGTTGAGCTACCTAACCGAAGTCGGAGGCAGCAGTTGATGAACGTTCTACAGATTGAAGGATACGATACTTTTTACTAAACAAGAGGTATGAAAACGCAAGTGAGCACACGGCGGTGGCGGTGAAGAGCGAGTGATAGCACGACGTGTTGAGCTTGAAACCGACGTGTATGCACTAACAATGTTGTCTCAGGTGCGCAGGTGCTGTATGTGAGTGCATGCAAAAGGTGGAGCAGCTTCGCGCTTTGGGCGCGATGTCAGTTGGGCAGACGCAGAACGTCAAACTTCTGCTGGCGCAGCAACGACAAGTGCTGACTGCCGGATATGTCTTCATCCGCACCATATGCGCTTTTCGTCATGTACATCCATATGCTCTGCAGCAGGGTCCACGTAAGGGGTGTTTGGACCAGTTGACCCCAGTATAGCAGCTAGCTGGTATCGCTATCGCTCCAAACAGCACTCATGATGTCGAGAAACCTCTATACCTGATGCTTACGTGGGTGCAGTAGTATGCGCTCGTGCAATAATCAGTTACACGCTGGTGATTAGCTGATGACAGCACACAAAGCAACATCTGAAAGAACCAAGGGACAATAGACAAATAAATGGGCATTTGCAGCCCACGCTTGCGTATTCCAGCAAGACTCGTGGCAGTATTAGAAAGCTATAAGCTGGATACATCCAAACTGTGGTCAAAGGCACCCTGTTTCAGGTACAAAATTCACATTGTTGAAAGCCATGAGTATTGGTACTGCATATTCTGCAGCTGTGAAAGTCGCACAACGGAGAACATAACCAGTCGCTAGGCGCTCTGCTGATGGCAAGAGCAGCTAGCAGACATTCATGTTTGGCCAGGCCCTGTGGCCGGTCTACAATCACAACTCCTTCCAACCACACCAACACAGCCATCCAAAGGATACAAACAAAAGCTCCAAACTGCATCCTGCACTGCTTTCTGCGGACTGCATCAACAGTAGCATTCAGCAGTCCTATCAATTCCTGTAGCCAGTCTGCACTGCTACACTACAGTAAGTGCCTGGGCGCTTGGTAGTAGACAGCAGTAGCAGCTGTTGCAAGCTTACTGGCATGTCCTGGCGACCACTCCGACCTTGCCACAGACTGACTTGAAAGCCTCGCAGGCCTTCATGCCAAGCAGACCATTAACATCTGGGGCACACACTCCCTTGCCTGTTGGAGCAGTACAACAGCAGCAGACAATGCAGCAGGTGTTCAGTTTGCCTGGAGTTTGCTGATAAGAGCCAGCATCATGCAGGAACAGCTGGACAGGTCTGACAGTTGCCAACTCAGCTAAATGCTTTGCGGTCACGTGCATGCTTGCTGCTTACAGCTGCTGCAGCAAGTATACTCAGTAGTGAATGCTGTTATCCGCCACTAATACAGCCAAAGCAGCAGGTTCCTCTTGCCAGGCTGTCGCACATTGCAACAGCAACAAAGCACGAACATAAGCACCAAGCTTGCAACAGTTGCACAATAGCTGACACAACGATTCACACTATGTCAGGCATTTGAGCTGAGGCTTCCATATATAGCAACTACAGCAAGACTCACCGCCAATTGAGCACTTGGTCAGACCAGCAGGGCACGCCGCCACCTTTCCAGTGCTGCACAGGCACTTGTCATTCTTCAGGTCGTATGTGCAGCCTGCCTCGCACTCAAACTGCACGGGGGCAGTCTGGACCTCAAACTCCTGATCCTGGCAGCCACCAGCAAGGGCAACCCTGCAGGATGGGGTTGGCCACAGCAGCAGCAGAACAACTTGTTAGCCTAGAAGCATTGCCAGACAATCAGCACTATGTGCAGCAGCAACTATGCTTGCACAGGCAGGTGCTGTGCTACAGGGTGGGGAATGAAAGACTGCTGTTTGTTCAGCCAGCAGTCCATTCCTTGGTCTTGCACCTGTTTACAGCACCAACAATGAGATGACATTACCTACATGCACATTACTGCAGCATTCCTCCCAGCCCAAACTGCACTGCAAGTACCGTACTCAATCCTTGCAGCACCTTGTTCGCCATCCACTCAATGCAGCACACACGCAACAGCGATGATTATGCGGGAACACAGCAGCTCCACCCTGTTGGGAACCGCAAGTACTCACTCCTTGCAGCATTTTGTTGGGCATCCAGCGCTTGTGACAGCATTGACAGCCTTGCCAAGCATGTTGGCGACACTGGCACCGGGGTTGGGGATCTGGCCGTTTCCTCCCTTCCACTGTTCCTCGTACTTGATGTTCAGGGTGGCATCAGGCTTAGACTCGGGGTTCAGGGCCTTCAGGAGACCAACCTTGATGGGAACTGCAACAAAGAATGCATTGATAGGTTGTTGCAAACAGCACAAACTCCCAAAGAGGGTCAATACATGATTGCTAACACAGCTGTTGTCTGGCATCAGGCTCCAGACTTTGGTTCAGGGCTTTGAAGGCAACTGCAAATGCAAGCAGTGGGGGAGGACCTGCTGATGAGCAAACCGATGCCCCTCCTGGTGAACCTTGTGTTGTAGGACAACTACCAAGTGCTGGCCAAGGACAACCTTTTTTTGCAAACCAGGCGGACATGCTGCCTGTCTAGCACACTACTGGGGAGGGTCCAGAGCACTCTAGAAGCAGGAGCAGAAGCTTATATTGGGATGCCGCGCCTTGCATGTAGCATACAGCAGTTTGCTTGGCATTCTAAGTTGCACGAGCTAAACTTCAATACTGGGCTAATCAATCCCTTGCTGTTCACCTGATACATCCACGTCTGTCTTTCCTCCTGGCACTGGGAGGAGTGGCAGTGTGTGCTCAGGGAGGTTGATAGTGGTGGTGGTCACCTGGCTGCCGTCATCAGACTGGTTGCGAAGGCTGTGAGGCTGGCAGCAGCAGAAGCAGCAGCAGTGGCAGCAGCAAGCTGTCTCAGAGACCCCGATCTGTCTGGCTATGAGATACTAGCTGTTTCTGGGCTTACACGGTTTGCACAGGTTGTTGCACATGCCCACGTTGAGGCGTGCATGCAGACGGACATGAAACAGCGCACTTGCTGCAACAAGCGTCCAGCAGCATTCTGGAGGACGATCCATTTGCTGATTTCGCTGGTACCTGCCTGTGTGATCTGTATCAACAGTTGGTATCTCATGATGGTACAAGGAACCACATACAATGATGGTGGCACAGTTGCATGATGACTCACCAGCAGCTTTGTGACATCAAACTGCTTTGGCTTGATGACAACTGTTGTGTCCTGCATCAGCTTGGGGAGGACCACATCCTGCATGGTAACATTCACCCTACAGCAAAAGCAGTGGCAGCAGTGGCGGCAGTGCTTTGTTAGCATTGAGCCGGCGTTACTTCCAGTACACACAGACCCTCTGCCTTGCAGGTTCCCCTTGCGATCTTATGCAGATGCCTTCATTGGTAAAAGGTAGCCTGAACTTGATTGAGTGATCAAAAAACAGGCACATGCAATGTCACAAGTTGGGTTAAAAAACCACAAACCACAGGGTTTGAACACCGTACCTGACTTCGCTTGGCTTTCCAGGGATGTTGAGCTTTGTGTTTGGCTTCTGGTCACTGAGGCCCAAAGCTGAGTGATTGAATTTGATGAGGGGCTGAACATCTACCACAACATCGGGCATGCCGTTGTGCAGCTTGGTCAGGTCGATGGTGGGCATGTTGATGTCAACCTGTGTGGATATCGGACAATCAGGTTTAGTAGCACAGTCAGAACACGCTCGGATGCATTTGAAACTAGTGGCAGCCACTGATTGCCTGTTACACTTGAACAATGGTTTGCAGATGCCGGAATGCTGCAATGCAGTGCAGTGTACGCTGGTGCTGTGGTTGCAATGCAGGGGTGACCCAGTACAAAGCTGTAATTTGCAGGCTAGGGATAGGACTTCAGTCACTGCTGTTGGTGCTGTACAACACATAACAAGTGTGTTGAGGGCTGCCTGTGGCTGTACAGCTGTACATGCCAGTGGCGTGAACAAAAGCCTGGAGCTTCAGACCCAAAGACAAGGTGTGAGCATGAGGTGTATACACTTACGTTTGTGACACCCTTCAGCTTTGCCAGCTGGTTCAACTCATCAACCCTCTGGTTCAAACCGACAGTCTGCAGGCACCACAGGCAGCAGCAGCAGCAACAGTGTCAGACGATTGCCTGTGGGAGTTGCTTGTGTGACGAAGTCATACTATAAACCAGACCACAGCACGGGTTGGTTGCATGGCGCAAGATACTCAGAATCGTAGATGAGACTGCTCTGGTATGGCTGCCTGCCGAGATGCACCTGATTGCACCACATACTGCACGCACTGCAAATGCCGATGATAGATCCTTCGACACAGAAGCTGGGTGGATATGCACCACTTCCAGTTCAACAGAAGACAACCAACCGCCAACACAGCTGATGCCGATGATACTATGTGTCATATGATGAGGAGCTAATGGGGCGCGGGGCCGATGGCCATAGAGCTATGGCTGGTGTATATGCCGAGGAGCTGTGCAGGCACACTTACTGCTCCAGACAGGTCCACTGTGAGCTTGCTCTCCTTCCTTGGCATGTCGGTCGTGTTCCAGCCTGGAACGTTGATCACGGTCTTGTGCTTGCCACCAGGACCTACAGCAAACGCCAGCAGCAGCAGCAGCAGAAGCAGAGGCAGGGTCAAAACATATCCATTCAAAAACACCACACAGACCTGGACGGATGTGCTTCAATGCAATTGCTGTTAGTTGCCGAGAAATATGTTCAACTTAGCTGAACAGCTGCATTCTAAGAACTAGACATGTCATCAAGTGTGATGTTTGAATTACCACGCAGAAATAACAACCAATGTAACATACCTCCCAGCACGATATCCTTGTACTCTCCATCCACAACCACGTTCACGGTGGCGCCCTCAGTCTTCAGCTGTGGCAGCACAATGTTAAACGACTTGGCATCAGCGACCTGCTCGGCAGTCTTGCCGGTCAGTGTGGCGGTGATGTTGTTCATCACACCTGCGTATAACAGCAGCAGCGGCAGCAGCAAGTGAGTGCTAGTTGTTCCTGATACTGACTGGTGATGCAAGGTCATGTTGTTGTGTAATATCTGTGCGGCAGCAACCTGGTCGTTGGGCTTGTCGTCAATGTGGCGCTATTGTGGTCATCACACCTGTCCGGTTAGTGGCATCAGCAGCGGCAGCAGTGAGTGCTGGACTTTGCAGTTCCAGCAGATGCGTTTGACTCGGATCCAACACCACACCGCTGGAACCACCTTTCTTGCGTAGTGTTGCAGGCAGATGTATTCACTACAGTCGTGCCTCACAGCCCACCTGTCAAGTCAAGGAACTTTGGCTGTTCATTGCGGTCACCCGTCTTGACTGTCAGACTGCCGGGGTGTGGCAGATTCATTGTAGCAGTATTGGGTTTGCTGATTCGCATCAGGCATTTTACACCAACAAAGAAGTCCAAAACAAGACTGCTGGATCCACTTCTCCTTGCGTAAATCTCCTGGCAGCATTACAAAAATATACAACAATCCTGCCTCACACCCCACCTGTCAAGTCAAGGAACTTTGGCTGTTCATTGCGGTCACCCGTCTTGACTGTCAGACTGCCGGGGTGTGGCAGATTCATTGTAGCAGTATTGGGTTTGCTGATTCGCATCAGGCGGTTTACACCAATAAAGAAGTCCAAAAACAAGACTGCTGGATCCACTTCTCCTTGCGTAGTGCTCCAGGCAGCATTACAAAAAGACACAATAATCCTGCCTCACAGCCCACCTGTCAGATCCAGGAACTTTGGCTGTTCGTTGCGGTCGCCCATCTTGACTGTCAGACTGCCGGGGTGTGGCAGCTTCACCTCAGGGAGTGTCAGGTTGACTGTCTTCTTTGGGCCGAGGGCTGACAGGTCAATCACCTTGGGCAGCTGGGGCATCTTGATGTCAACATCGGGGCCCTGGATGTTGTTACAGAATTGTTACAAACAGAAAATAACAGTTAAAGAAAGAGTCAGGGATGTGTGTTGTATAATTACACTGGGTGTTGAAACAGTGTGAGGTTTCAGACAGATGGTTTGGTGCCAGAGCCAGACAGACCAAAGCACATTTTGCGGCTGAGGCACCTTGATGTCGAACTCTTGGCAGCTGCTTCAAGTAGGGTTTACTGCTGCAATACTCAGTGGGTGTCCTTCTGTCCAAATTGGGTGTATGAGGTTGTCGATTGCTGCTGAGCTTCTAGCAGTACAACATATCACAAAAGCATTGCACATAGTACTAGCATTATGTACATGTATATGTTGCTACCCGGAGTGCATTCATTCATGCATGCATGTGTTGCTATCTGACGCGGGTTGTTTAGGTTAACTGTACCTTCATGAGCTCCTGACCGATATTTGGGAATGCTGGCAGGTTGATCTCAGCTGTGTGCTTGGGGCCAATGGCACTCAGATCAACATTCACAACCTTCTTGGTGATGTTGGTGTTGATCTGCAGCAGCAGCAGCAGTGGTTGGGCATTGCAGAGACAACAGGACATAGCATCTACTACACCCATGTATCAGAAGAACTGCATCATGGGTTGTATGCTGTTAGACAGTCTGCTGAGTTCATACCCAAACTCTCTGAGATTTTTAGGCTTGGAACCAAGAATGCAACAACGCATATCGATGCATGGCAATGCACCAGCAAGACACACATACTGTTGCGTCAATTGCAATTTGCCACATCGATTGTGATCTTTAGCTCTGGCAGCAGAAGGATGGCCTTTCGCATGATGAACTACTGTCGTTAATACCATGCACGACAATGTGCCACAATGCACATCAATGCATGAGCCACACAAACACACTTACTGTTGGGAAGGGGTTCATTGCAAACTGCTTTGCTCCAATATCAATCGTGATCTTTGGCTCTGGCAGCACAGGGATGACCTTGGGCATGATGCCAGATCCCTCAAACTTGATCTCAGGTAAGAGGCTCTTCTGCATGGCGGGTACGTTGATTGAGATGGCGGGCTTGGGCAAGATTATCTGGGGCATCTGCAGGACAGAACATCACAGCATAGGCACAGCAGATATATAGGTATGTCAGGAAAGCAGCCGTTTGATACTGTAACGGCCTTATGGGATCTGCAGCACAGGACAGGCACAGCAGAGGTATTGGCATGTCAGCAAAGCAGCCGACACCTTGAGATGCTGACGCAGCAGTTTGTTAGCGGTCTCCAAAGTACTTTGCACGGCGGGTACGTTGATTGAGATGGCGGGCTTGGGCAGGATGATCTGGGGCATCTGCAGGACAGATTAAGCACAGCAGATGTACAGGTATGTGAGCAAAACAGTGTAGGCAGCTGATGAAACACCAACTTGGTACTAGGCCATGTTCTCCCCGGATTAGGCCATGTGCACAGCTGCTGTCGGGGGCCAGCGTGGCCGGATCATCGTTTACACCTGTGGTCTTGGTGTATTTTGGAAGCAATAATTTCACAATGCCGCAGGAGTGGTGTGTGTATCTTTGGTGCTGTCCCAGCAGTCGCAGGAAAGACCATATTGAAGGTGATAGCAGGCTTGCCGGCATCAGCTAGCATCAACGGGCCCTTCAACCAACTCATCAGCTAGCCTGAACGGGCCATAAACCCAACTAAAGCCAATGCTATTGCATCCATGTTGCAGCTCCTGCAAGTGAAGACTCAAAGCACCCATGCTAACTGCACGGAACACACCGAAGCCCAGTCCTTCCATCACAAACCACATTGCATCGTTGTTCATTCCGCCTGGTCCGGGAGTAACCATATGAAGTCACGGGGCAGGTCATGCGCCGGGCCGATGGCCGTAGGGCTATGGTGTCCAGCAATGACTAATATAAACCACATCCCAGAAGCGGTGGTGCTCTGGAGCCGTATGCGTACCTGCATTGGTGGTGCATTGAACCTTGGTCCTGATGTTGTTGGTGCAGCTGGTGGCGCCATGTTGAAGCTGATCGCGGGCTTGGGCAGGATCACGTTGGGGATGACTTTCGTGCCCTTGATGTTGATCTCCTTGACAAGGGGGTTGCCAATGGTCTACAGCAACACCAGCAGCAGCAGGAGGACAGAATCAGCAGCAATAGGAGGTGGATAGCAACTACTTGCTAATGAGAGTGACCGTGCAGCTAGATTCTGATGTAGTGCAGAGACACAGCTGGAGTCAGTGCAAGTTGTGCATGCAAAAAGAGGTTAGGCTGCATGGCAGGCATAAGCGAAGGTCATGAAGGGAAAATGTGAAAGTGACGGAGCCATGCAACAGGTCAGATGCGCTGGAAACAGCTGCGGTGTCATGCATGGGGATCATGTGTGACAGAAAGACTCTATGTGCGGTCCTGAACCTCACCAGCAGCTTACGGCCACCATCATCAGCAGCAGCAGCAGCGTCGGTGGCACCGGTGCTGTCGCAATCCCTCATGGCGGTGAAACCAGCTGGGCAACTGCAGGAAACCAGCAGCAGCAGAAGCAGCAGGGGTTGGTGAAATCTACTGCTGGCTTTAATCAGGACTGCGTCAGTTACAGTATGCAGGAACTGTATTGAATCGAGCCACCACCGAGGATGTGCTGTGCTGTGGCAGATTTCACATCCATGACATGCTCTGCAGCCCATGTGGTGAGACAGCTGCTGTTGCGTATACGCATATACGCCGCAAACTTAAGCAAGAATGAGGAGCTTACAAGCACTGCAGTTGCAGATGTTTGTACTGCATGTTTGTCACTCCCTTGTACATCAGGCACTCTGACAGAATGTATTGTAGACCAAGCTTGTGTATGGGATGGCCCTGTAGCGTGGCTTCATGAGCGAAGTAGCTCTCCCATGTAACAAATGAAATCGAAAAACCAAGCTTATGTATTGCGTACCTGAAGTGTGTGTATCCTGGCATGGGGACGCACTGCTTGCTGGTGCCGGGGTCGCTGCAGCATTTGCCATCCTTGAGGGTTGAGCCCTCAGGGCAGGGCTTAGCAACACGCTTTGTGCAACTGCAAAGCCAAAACAAATACAACTCAGCTGAGGGTGCTGGTAGGAAGACGAGGGTCGGGTACTCAATAAGAAGGGGGATATCTAGAGCATGGACAGTGGTGGTTGCAACAGGGCTGGCTGTGTACACACTGATGACGGATCCTACTGCTGTGGGCTGATTGAGTTGACTGACAGCGCGGAGGCGGGACTCTACCAGCTAAATATACTCTCCGAGGTATGTCTACGCGCTGCCCAGGCCTTATGATGCAGCTGAGCTTGGTTGATGCTGTCCAAGATACAAAAGGTCCAACTCGGCTGCTGTACTCACACAGCCTTGCCGCCGTCCTCGCCCAGCTCAAATCCCTCGGGACACTTCTTTGTTACTGCTCCATACTTAGCACCTGAGGTCTTAGGATAGCATAGTGCTTCTGCGAGATGAAAAGGAATACGTGCGATGGTTAGCCCAGCGAGGCTAAGGCTCCGATCGCGATCTGTATACACACTATACTGTTTAGTCAGCGTCTCCATGATGCTGCAGTTGCTGCAGGCCGCACCAAGAACTTGCGAGGGGTGATGAAGTCTAAACACGCATCCTATGCTTGCGTAGGCAGCTAGCTCGAATATCAGCATCTTATACTTACTGCTGCAGAGTGCGACGTCCACAATAGCGAATGAATACTGCGGCAGCAAAGGATGGGAATTGTAAGGATGGGACCTCGTGCGTGTGCTGGACAGCGTACACAAACTGCCCTAGGCGCCGATCAAAGCACCAAACGCACTATACAATACTGTATTGCCACCCTGTCATGACCCATGCCGCTGTCTGCTGACCAGAGTGCCCGCAACTGCAGTGAAGGACGGTCCCCGGCAGGATTCGCACCTGCAGGGATACAAGCAGCAACAAGGCCACGGCCTTGGAGCTGCTGCTTATCCTCATGTTTGTGTTGAGCTCAGCACTGCCAATCTATGTGCTACAAGACCGAAACGCGGGCAACAATGCAGCTGCGCAAGCTGCCTGCTGACGAAGGAAGTGAACGACGGGGTAATCAGAGACGTATAGCCTTTTCTACTACACTATCAAGCATACAGACTGGTGGTAAGCTCCAAGAAGGCTTGCTATACACCCGAGGGCAGCGGAAGACATTTGGACGCTAACTGCGCGAAGATGATGTCCTCGAAGATGCCTCAGCGGGATCTGTGCCTTGATCTATATTTATGATACTCATTCTGAAGCGAATGTGGCCTCACGGCAGCCACGATCATGCGGGGCGCCAATAGGCGGGAATCCATCACCTCGGAGACGACTCGCAGCTGTCAGCAGCCCGCCCTCGAGGTGTCACACCGTTACATATTTGTTTTCCTGATTTTTACGAACGCAGTCAGCACGTCTGCTGCATGACGGGCCTGTGGTCACGTGCCTGGGCTCAGGTCCCGTCAGCAGTCATCGTCACTGCAATTTTCTCAGCAGCGCTGAGCAGACCGCACTTGCCGATGTGTTAACACGTTGATCAGTCGCAGTAGCCGTGCCTAATTTGTGGGAAGAGGCAGCGCTGTCTTCTGCAGGCCAATGCAAAGCAGGATTGTTGCCCACAACTTGCACAGGCTGCCAGCCTCAAATTAAAGATGGCAGTAGCTACTTGGTAGGTGTGACCTGCAGTGCAGCAGGCTGTAACAAACAACACAAATCAATGGTCTAAGCCATGCTGCACAACAACACTGTCTCAGTAGTCTGGGCCTGACTGTCCTCAGGACCAGGCTGGTCAGCAAGGTTCTGATGCAACCGTAGTATTTTGGCTATTTACTTTCATGCAACAGAAACCAGCACCGGCATGCCATGACTCAAATTAGCAGCAGTTCGCAATCTCTTCAAGCCGTGGCACAGCTGAGCTGTTAGCAGCTTGCTCAATGGGGCAACTCAGCTCAATCTGAGACTCGGGAACGTGTAGTTGATGTGTCGGACAACTCTCTGAAGGATGGGCATAAGCCTCAAGGTCAGGTGCTCAGGCTGCAGCTTGCATCCGGAGCATCAGCTCATCTAGCTGCAGTGACTCAGACGCTCACAGTCTGGCAGGAACACACACAACCCTGAATAACATCTTGTCGCAAGTTCTTGCTTGCATGTAAGCGATGCGCCGCGATGATCGCTGTTGGGTGCCGGCGCTGCGCCCCTGCCTGGTATAGGCTACTGTGACCTCAACCTTGTGCTTACGAATTGCTCCACTTTGGTGATTGGTAGCAGATGATCTGTTGGCACTAGATGGTGAGCTTAGATACAATCATTAGTCAAAATGACTGAGCCAATGCAAACAGGACAGAGTGGCAAGGGCTGTCGTGCCATGCATGGGGGACGCCACATGAAAGAGTCTTGGGCGTGCAGTCACTTGTGCAGCACCAATCATGGCAGAATCCAGCACTTCGGAGACTGTTGCGGCATCTGGCACTGCATTCACTGTGCATTGCCTGCAAATGCAGCCTGCAGGCTTTGTTACGTAACCGGCTGTTGGTATGCCACATAGCAGGACAGCGTGCCTGGAGGCCGAATCCCTTTCGAAAAGGGCCAACACAACCGTTCCATAGGCTATGGACAGGAGGTGCCCCAGGCCTGGGCCAAACAGCGGGGGACTCCATGCTGACCACGGACTGGCCCTTCTGTTTCTGATTTCTGGCACTATTGTTGCGGCACAGCAGTAACCAGCAGCGTTGGAAGTGCCTGCTCTGCGGGCACGATGACATTACCTGCTGCTGGCTGTTGTTGTAATGTGTGTAGGTCAGCGGGTACCAAGGTCTTCAAGTTGACGTTTGGGACAGGGTGACAGCAGCACTGGTCTGTCTGGCAGGTTTTGCGGGCCCCTGGCTCTGGAAGGTCCTGCGGGGTGGCACCTTCCAGGCACTGCATTCAGGTGTGCTTGTTCCACATGGGAAGTGTTATCTTTCACTGCAACCAGCCCTAGTGCATGGATGCTAGCATGTGGCCAAGTACAGCAGTCACTGCAGCAATGGCAGTGCGCAGCATGGTTGCTCAGCAGTTGCAACAGTCTGAGCAGCAGTGACTACTAGTCACAGGGTCATCAGGCCAGCGTCAAGTGCTTTGCCAGGCAGGCATGATTTGTCAGCAACTGTTGCACAAGTTTCCCAGCACACGTGACTGCAACCGTGGCAGATCTCTCCAGAGCAGAGCCTTGTTCCGGCCTTCAGCTCTTGATATGATTCACATTGAGTCAATCACCGGGATCAGGCGATACATAGGTCTGTTGCAAATTCCCAACTGGCTGACAACGTGTGCAGCACTCACAGCACCGCTGCCAGCGACCATTTGCAGGGTGAGGTTTTGACTTCGGCGTATCACTTGCATTCTTCAAACACCAGACGCTTTTGAGCATCTGAAATTGTTTAGGCAGCAGCGTTTCGCTGGCATCAGCGACGTCATTGTGAGAGCTGAAGCACGGGAATGCTGAGCAACTTGTCAGTGGTATCAGACATGTTGCTGTGGGCTGCAAATGACTTGAATACAAGTGATCCACCGCTGCTGTCCCAAATACAAACAGCTGCTAAATCGAGCTGCTAAGCCAGCTTGAGAGCTGCAACTGTAGCGACCCAGGACTCTGGAAGCTTGGTCTAGTGGTATGAGTTCTTGAATGTGCCTTGGAAAATATCTGACGTGCTGTCAAGGAAGTGATGATCTAGACCGTCTAGAATTTCTGCCAGCTTCTGATTGCAGCATGCCTCAAAGTTGTCAAGTGCCAGGCTGAGTATGCAGACCTTGGACCTGCTGGGGGCAGAGCAACCTAGGGCACCGTGCCAATAATAGTATTGCAACAACTGTGTGATACACAGGGGTAGATGCTGCCAGCTCTGCTTTTCAACATTGTGCGGCAGAAAAGCTGTCACTTTCACAAAGCTTTCGTTCTCAGTGGTAGAAGCAGCCATGCACCCAATGCTGCTGTGCAGCCAACTTGGCATAGCACACTGTTGCTGCTGCGGCTGTTCACCGCATCATGCATAGTATGTTCCTTTGGCCCTGGCTGTCACAGGATCCATGGGATGCCGGTCACAGAGGACGCATAGTCAGACACTTTTGGGTGTAGGCGGCTAGCTGAATGTAGTGCTACACAGTACTGTGTTGTGTCATTCAGCTGTTCCGCCTGCAACTCGAACGAGTCCGTGTCAAACACGGCGCTGGCGGGTGTTGACGCTGCCGCCTGGGGCATTAGCTGCAGCCCAGGATGATCTGGATGCTGCCAACATAGGGCCATGCAGGTCAAAACAATGTCATGTTGCCTACTATTGCTGGTGACAGGTGCCTCATACTATAGGTATGTGTTGGCATTCACAGGTATGTATTGCCTACTCAGTGCTCGGAGCATCAATGCTGGATGGATCATGCTCGGAGCATCATGCTTGCAGGAATGATTGCTTGCAGGAACCCTGGCAGCGCCTATTGCAGGAGCATGACCTTCTTTGCGTGAACCATGTGTGAATGGATGGCTGGGTGACCACGAAATAGCAATTCCCAGTGGGCACCATGCTGGCAGAGTTTGAAATGCTAGCGCATGTGGATGCTGCTGCCTGGCATCAGCTGCAGGATCTCTGCTGCTGCAATGTGTCTCGCTGTCTGTGGCGCCATGGGCATGGTCTGGTGATTGTGCCACGACCCCTGTTAGGTAGTTGGTTAGTGTACAGCAGCGGCTGGCCCAGCACATAATGTGGGCTTCAGCTAGCAGGCCTGGCTGCTACTGCTGCTACAGCAGGAACCTTGGCAGCGTCTGCTGCAGGAACATGACCTTCGTCTGGTTGAACAGGTGTGCATTGGTCCAATTGGAGTAATTGCAGATCAGCAAGCCATGCCAGTGTGCTGGAAGGAAAGGCTTCAAATTCATGTAAATGTAACTGAGCCAATGCAAAGGTAGATGTACTGGCAAAGCTGCAGGCCATGCGGGGTGTCGCCACCCAAAGAAGACATAGGCTGCTCATGATGACAGGCTTTGACACATCAATGCTCACTGCACATTGGAAGCCGTAAGGTCAGGAAGGTCTGCTACTGCATGTCGTGCCTGCGGCGTAGAGCACCTCCGAAGTCTTCTGAATACGTTGCTGATTTGTGTGCCCTCATATGTGCCACCATCAGGCTGGAGTCCATGCATGAGATTGCTCTTTGCTAAAGTAGCAATGGCTGGCGGTGTGGTCTGGTGTGTAGGTGGTTCATCTAGCCATGCCCTGAGCGCTGCTGCTGTCAAGCAGGGACCTTGGTAGGGTGTGTTGCAGCAACAGGATGTTCTGAGCGATGTCATACATGCCATGGTTGAGCCAGACGTACATGCATAGGTTGGAGAAATAGGAACCAGCAAGCACAGCTGCCAGCAGTATCATGGTTTCAAATGTCTGATGCTGGTGCTTGATGTCTACTGAATGTGGTGCTGCTGCAGGTGGTCTGCCATGGCCTGCAAGGTTGTGCTACTGCAATAAGCGCCACTGTATGTGCCAATCAGGGCCACCGTCCATGCAGGGCGTGCTGACTGTGCCACATGGCGGCAGAGCGTACACTTTAACTAGTGTCTATGTGGTAGAGCTGGAGGTGAGCTGCCGTTGCTGAAGCACTGTAAAAGCTGTGAGCCAATGCAAACACAATAGATGCGCGGTAAGAGCTGTCGTGCCATGCAGGGGGCGCCACCCGGAAAAGTCTTTGCTGCTTATGACAAAGCTCTGACAAGCTCTGACGCTGACACTTGAAAACCATCAACTGCAGCACCAGTTTACCGGAAGTGAAGAAACCACAGGGTCAGCGTCCGGGGGCCGGGGGTGGCGTGCCCCACACTGTGTCACACTTGAAGCAAGCTTCATGTCAGCAAAGCCTGTTGCAGCACCAGAAGTCAATGTGCGCTTTGCAATGACCAGGTGTGACTGCATCTGTGGTATAGCTACAGTAATACAGGCTCTGGGCAGAGAAACCCAAACAAGACAGTGCAAGACTAATTAGTAAACAAAGTGCAAATGACGTGCACGTGGCCTGATATGTTGCAGCACCTGCTATCTGTCGCCTCCTGCTGCCACCAATCTGCAGGTACGTCCTTTGCACAGAAACATCACCACTTATGAAAAATATAGCTCATGCAACTTAGGTGTGTTGCAGGTGGTTGGGCCCTGAGTAGCAGATCTTCACAATAGCAGTATCTCCTGCTGTTGCTTGCAGTGCGAGAGGCTATATGGCAGTTTAGGGCCATCAAGTTGCACAGCCATGCTTTGCAGACTTTGGTCACTGACAGCCTGGCAGTGAGACGTTCTACATCACTGTGACAGTTGAGCGCCCAGAGCATCTGTTGCTTCAGAGTCTGATGCACCAACACTAGCAATGAATTAGTGCGCCACGTACCGCTGCGCCGCAATCCCGCTCTACAAACCAGCTGCTTGACCCAGCACCAACACCTGCGACATACACTATGCCTCCGGCAGCCTTCATAACCAATAACTACAGCGGAATCCACCAACGCAAAAGTACAGATTCACAACAATGACATGTAGAAACATGAGACCAACAGCGAGGAGGGAGGCGTACACAAAACGGTCCGACCGGAGTGGGACCGACAAGTACAAGCTTCACAGAACGCAAATCAGGCGAGATAAACATCTATAATATCCAGTACATTGATGAGCAGCCAAACAACAGCACAAGCACTTCATACCGACGAACGCGCTCACAGATGTCTGGGAAACCTAACAACGAAGATAGTGAGCATGTCAACTGCAAGCGAGCCAAGCGCACAGTAAACGTAAAATAGATGGCCTCTGCAGCACTTCCTCGTGCTTGCATCAGCCGTCTCAACGATTTGACATGTCACAAGACAGGTGACCCAAGACGAGGCGTCAGTTGTCTTTGCAAAAGCTCGTGTACTTTCTGATTGTTTCTGAGTTGAGTTGACGCAGTGCGAGGTATGGCCGTTTCTGCAGTAGACACTCTCTGACCACGTTCGTCTAACTAGCATTGCACCTTGAGGGCTAGCGTGCAACAAAAGGCGCTATGGCGGGAGAAGCTGTAGCCAGCCCTTACCCAGGTGCATAGGCTGGCAAAGCAGCCAGGCACTTGTAGATGGGGACATGGCATAAATGAGCTGTTTGCCCTGCAGACTACACTGGCAGTGTAGCAATGAAGTATATAAAGAGAGGATATACCACGCTATGCAGACACGGCATCACACTGCTGCTCGTGCCAGTAGCAGCGTCTCTCGTCGTAAGTATCACTTTCGAGTGGCACTGCAACACCTGTCAAGGCCTATGCTGACCCTCTTCCCGCGCAACGCAGCTGGAGCTTGGAAATATGTATCAAATGGGCGAACTTACGCGTCTTTGGGAGGTGGCCAAGCAGACAGACCTCACCTTCAACCTGGTGAGCAGCGTGCATCCGGCTGGCCTAACGACACAGCAATGCATAAATGGCGGCCTGAGAGTCAGTCGACTTGCTTACTGCCATGTTCCGTTTTTATTCCACATCGTCGTGGCAAGTCGTGTCCTATGTCCTTGGTACTTCCTGCGTGCAGGTCAGCGCTATCGTTTGCTGCTCTGTCTTGCTTGGAGTGCTTGTTACGATGTTCCTTATGCAGCAAAGGCCCGTATACTTGGTGGACTACCATGTGTACAGGGCTCCCGACAGGTGGGCAGGCATCTCTACTGCTTGTGTCACCAGCAGTACACATCAGATCTTTAGCCCAGGGATCGTGCCATAGCAAGTTGTAGACGAATCGGGGGCCATCAAGGACAGTTTTAGAGCCAGGAGTGTACGAAGCCAGGGCACACGCCAGCAATGCGCTCCACAATCACCTGCAGACACCTCTATGACCGTACAGCGATTTGTGCTGTGTACGGCTGAGAGGCTCACAACAGGCGATACAGCATGGCATACAGCTATGTATCATTATTGCTACAGCCGTAAGCAGTCTCTGTCTTGCTGCAATGGTTGCATAAGGTGCGCACCGTACGTTCAGCACAACTGGCAGTGTACTTCCCTACACTGCACACAGCACGTGCATTGACAGCTGCTGTTGTTTCGACTGCTCGCAGCTGGAAAGTCAGCCGTGCTCAGTTCGATCAAATCTGTGCAGCCACCAAGAACTTTGGCGAGGACTCATTGCATTTCATGAGCAAAGTGCTGCACAGGAGCGGCCTAGGCGATGAGACCTATGCACCCCCAAGTAAGCTGGCCTGCAAGGGAGCAGGCTGAATCAGCAGCAGTGCATGAACTATGCAGTCTTGTAGCATGGTGAGAGTGTATGGGGGGTGCGGCATTGCTGCGAGAGCGCGCACCTGAAGCTCCACATGCTGCAGCTGTTAGTTACTGCTGATGCCTAGGTCTGCATGTGCTTCACCTCATCCTGCAGGCTTGACCAACGTCCCCATGGATTTAAGCATGTCAGCATCACGCACAGAGTTTGAGCAGATTGCATTCTCAGCAGTGAAGGACCTGCTCAACAAGACTGGCGTGCAGCCAAGACAGATTGGCATTATCATCACCAACAGCAGTTTGTTCAACACAACGCCCAGCTTGTCAGCAACCATCATGAATCACTTCAAGATGAGCAGCAAAACACTGAACTACAACCTGGCTGGCATGGGCTGCTCAGCTGGTGTCATTGCCATTGACCTGGCGCGTCAGATGCTGCAGCTGTACCCGGATAGCTATGCGCTAGTTATCAGCACCGAAAATCTGACTTACAACTGGTATCCTGGTACAAACAAAGGCATGCTGATGACTAACACACTATTCAGGGTGGGAGGTGCTGCCATCCTTCTTAGCAACAAGCGCAAGGACAGCTGGTGAGCAGAGCAAAGCAGTAGTGAAGGAACAGCAGAGGCGCTGCCCTTCGTCTTTTTGCTTTTTACCAGACAGCTCCTAGCCACCTTCAGCTGTGCAAGTGCATGCCTAGCTACTTGCAGCTGCGTGAGTTTGGCAGCAGCAGCCGACTTCGTGCTAGGCCTTCCATTAGTCACGACCCTGGGTACTGGGAGCAGTAGGTCGCTGCCACGCTGCAGATGTGATGCTAGCTATGTGCCATGCACACTAAATGTAATGCAAGGCCTGCCTCAGCTTGCTGTCACTTATGGAGCAGTACATGGTCTGCTGGCATGTCAGCGCACTGATCTACTGTGCTGCTGTCATTCTGCAGGAGGGCCAAGTATCAACTACAGCACGTAGTGCGCACAAACCTAGCTGCCAATGATGCTGCGTATGGCTGTGTGTTTGAAACTGAGGACGACACAGGCATCAGAGGAGTCAAACTCAGCAAGGAGTTGATGAGTGTAGCAGGTCAGTATGCTTGCCTGCCTGCTGCTGTCATGCTCTGCGGCCTCCAACACTGCACTGGCTTTGCTTGGTGTGTATACTGCATGCAAGAGATGTGTCGGAGGCTAGTAGCGGTCTGCCGGGTTGTATGCTTGCATGTACAGTACATGCAAGCACTGCAGCGAAGCAGGCCCAGACTTTGGCTCATAACCATCACCATGGTATTGCAGTGGTGGACCAGATGCAAAACATCATCAAGGTCGCAGCACACTGCGGATACAGTCCAGGAAGAGCACAATGGAAGTCAGTTTTGCATGCACTCCCACAGTGATGTGTAGGGAGCATGACACACACCAAAGTCGAAGGTGACCTGGCGCTGAGCTCACGTGCACCGATGCTGTCATGTGCGCAGGTGAAGCCCTGAAAGCCAACATCACAACCCTAGGTCCCATGGTCTTGCCCATCAGTGAGCAGCTACTGTTTGCAGCCAACATGCTAGCCCGCAAGGTACTGGGCAAGCGGCGGGTGAAGCCATATGTTCCAGACTTCAGTGTAGCATTTGACCACATCTGTATTCACACTGGCGGGCGTGGAGTGATTGACGAGATTGAGAAGCACTTGAGGCTAAACCCTAAGATCATCGAGCCCAGCAGAGCAGCACTGTTCAGGTAAGGGGAACTGGCCCATTGAAATGCTGAGTGCAGAGTGTGTTGGCAACAGCAGGAAGGTGTACGCTGCTTGTCACAACAGTCAGGCGATGGTTGCCTCAGGCAGGCCTTGCAGGCAGGTTCCTGCAGGAATGCCCAACATGCAGCAGACTGAGCTGTTGGATCCCAGCCGCGGCCGGCCCAACTATGCATGTCCCATCTGTGTCTCTTGCGGAAGCTTTTGCTCTTAGCTTATATAGGATGATTGTACAGCAAGAAGCCACTATCACTAAGCCAGCAATGCTTTGGTGCAATTGGGAATGAGACCGCAAAAAAAGGTCACAGTTGGCAGTGCAGCATCCTTCTTTGCATGACTGGTGCAGCAGGTTTCTGTGCTTTATGCAGTGCATGAGGTACTGTACAGCTTAACAGTATCACCAAGCATAAGTTGCCACCTGGGTTGCTGCTGTAGGTACGGCAATGTAAGCAGTAGCAGCATATGGTATGTGCTGTCATACATAGAGACCTTCAGGGGTGTGCGCAAGGGTGACGCCGTCTGGCAGCTAGGTTTTGGCAGCGGCTTCAAGTGCAACAGCTGCGTTTGGAAGGCCAACCGACGAGTAGAGGAGCAGCACAAGGCCTGGGATGGCTTTGATGTCAGCAGGATGTATGCTGAGCTGGCGAAATGCTGATGCAGCAGCTACTTTCTCCGGCCCCATGAGCAGGCTGGCCGACACGGTCAGCCTGGTGACAGCTTGGCAATGGCAGGACAGCGCCTAACAGGGTCACAGCCCACAAGACAAGCACGCACAGGCTTGAGATCAATGGTATGATTTACCTTTAAGCATGCGCAATGCTAGACTAAACTGTGGGAGGCTCATGCATGGTCCTGGTTGCAGTCTGTGCTGCATGGGTTGCTCTGCTGGCACCGAATGACATTCGTGGCTCATCTTCTGTATTGTATCAGTATACATGGTTGCCAACTGCTGTCATGTACCTCGGCTCTACTGTCTATTGGCCGGAATGCTGCGCCGAACCCGTTATTGGAACAGGGCCAGCCATCGCTGGTGCTGTGAGATGGTTTCCACAATACTATTTCATTGTGTGCAGTCAGCAGGTGATGTCTGGGTTGTGAGCTGTCAACATCGGTGTGCATGGTTCATGAGGCAGCTACAGCAGCAATGATATATATTCTGCCACTACCGTTCATAGATTTAATTTGCTCACATGTTTTGCAGCGACTGAATGACACTAGAAAACGGGGTTGGGCCTGAAACAAGGCCCTGCTGTTTGTATAGGGAGGCTCTGGCTTCTGTTGCAGTGTTGTGCTAGCGTGATGCGGCTCTGCAGCCACACAGCCTGGTGTTGCAGGAGTTGCAGTTCAGAGCAGGATGTATGGGGCAAGCAAGCCTTGTGTGCATTTGTAGTGGGCAGTTGGTTCATTTATCTGCATGTACACACACCACAGTCCAGTATCTACTTGCAGCTGAGGGTTAGGGATAACAACTTAAGCAAGCTAGTACCTTCGCCGAGTACATGTGAGCTCTCAGTTGTGCTGGGTGTATGTTCTATTGGTGTCCGACACAACGGTGTTGTTGTGCACCTTATGTCTCTATGCAGCTGCCCATGGCATTGACGGTCTTCAGACTATGACGTAACAGTACTACTGGTACCTTGCCTGCCTGTGTGCAATGTTGCAATGAACCCCTTGACAACTACGCATTTCACCGGAATGAGTACAGCGGTTGTGGTAGCAAGCATATGCAGCATAGTAAGCTACCACAGAACTATCATGTGCAGATGTGTCTAGCGCGTGTAGTCTTTTCATTCGTATAGCCTGTCTTACTGAGAGTCGCCTCATGTTCGTTTCTCTATGCATGGGGTTGCCTGCAGTTGTCTTGTTTATGTTCTGAACACAATATCACGTGTGTATGGAGCACTTGTAGCCACTTTGCCGCTGATAACTTGATTAATATGCCACAGCGCAATGTTTGATAGGAGGTTTAGCACCACCAAGTGGTATAGTTATGTTACACACAAGCATGTCTGTGTCGCACAGTGTTTGTTCAGTGTCTGTTTGTGCCCCTGTGGGCTGAGTTACTATTTTTGTGACTGAGCAGGAAGGCTCAGCACACACACATCACTTGCTCTGTTTGTATGCTGTTACTATGTGGGGGCACTTGTCGTCTGTTTCCACATGTATGATTGCTAGCTTGCAGACTGACTTTGTATGCTTTGTGATCAATGGCAAACAGCCAGACTCTGTGACTTGCCAGCTTTCATTTGCAGAGTTAGTGGCCGGCGTGCAGCCTGTGTGCATAAACTAGCAGTAACTCGATGGTGAACAGCAACTTGATGGCGACGGCCTACTGTTGTAGCTTGCTATATCAGCAGCAGCGTGCTTTTGGCCTGCTGTCATGCAACAGGTCTTTGAAAGTGGTACCGCCAACCCAGACGCGCTGGAGATCGGCAGGTTGCGGCGCCTACAGCGCCTGTATGAGCTTGCGAATTGTCAGGACAGCACATGGCAAGCAAGGGGTAGAACTGGACCTTACCCTAGACAGCTGCAACCAGAGGGGCCAAACTGCTTCTTCCGCCATGGTATCAGAAACACGTACCAGATGCGTCACAGACGCATGGTCAATGCCATTCCTGGAGCACCAGCCTGGTCAAACTCGCTTTTGGGTTTGCAAGTCAGTCAGCATACTACAAATTACAGTCACGAAGTAGAGGTGGGCCTCCTCTGGTTTGATTGGTTATAACACGCCACATACCACGAACACTCCCTAGCATCCTTCGCAATTGCATCTGCCAGGTCTTACTGAATGACAGCGGCAGCCTGTGGCAGCCAGGTAGCTCAGCCATCAAGACCATATCAGCTGTCCCACGTGTCCCACGCCGTAACATATGATTGTGGCACCGCAAATATTCTCGCGAATCAAGCAAGCCAGAGCGTTTGTGCGGCAGTATGTGTTCCGCTTGAATGAAGTCAATGAAGTCTGAGCAGAGGGGTGTGTCTCAAGCAGAAAATCGCCATGTGCCACGATGCTGCGAAGGCAAGACCCAAAGCAATTACCATGTACATTAAGAACTCGGAGCCAGATTATTGACGGGATATGAGCGGTGCTGATGCTGATTGGGCCATACCGCCAGCTGATGGCGGGCTTGCATTGGATTGTGCGCAATGAAGGCGGAACAAGCACTCAACGTATTGCAACACATCACGCATCAATAACGATCGCGGACGCAACCGTGTCTCGGACAGCACGCTTTCTGTACAAACCTGCGTGACATAACAGCTGGCGTGGACGTATCCTTTGGCTTGTAGCAGGCTCAACAGCTTGTTCGTTGATGCCTGCGAGCTGCGAGTACCAGTTGCTTGTTGTCTTTTGTAGATGCCCAATACTCTGCTACGTTCCGCTTTCTCCCAAGCGTACTGTAAGCCAGGAGTTGCTCGCATCTCCTGCCGTAGCCCTCAAAGCTACATACTTTTGTCGTTGAAAATTCCTCGTGTACCAGCTGGGCTGTACGTGTGCGCAATTGTCCTGTCGCAGCCCTCTCTGTTCTGTACTGCTGTCAGACGGATTGCTTTGAAGCACAGCATTTGCCGACTGCTGTTGGAGTTGGAAAGTCGTGGCTACGCGAGCCTGGGCGTATTCTACTCGGCAGGTGAGTGGAGGTACGGCAACGAGCCGTCTATGATAGTTTACAGCATATCAAAGCAGTAGGTCAGCTGTTTCAGCCCCATGTACACTCAGCCGGTAAGTACAAGGACGGAACGAGTGGTCATATCTGCCGTATATGCTGTTGAGGCTGTCAGGGTCAAATAAACGCGGCCAGCCAGCCTATCATAGCTGACAAATTCGCTGCAGCACATCACAGCAGGCACTCCCTTGCTAATTGTCGTGGTTTCGTATTATGGATCTGGGTGCATTCAGTCTTATCCCGCCCCTGTTCCACAAGCATGTGCCCTCGCCACCAATCTGACCCTTTCATCATCAGCAGTAGCAGCTTTCATTGCGCTGTAGTGCCCCCGCCAACTATCTGACCCTGTTATCAGCACCAGCAGCAGCTTTCAAGGGGGCATTATCACTAATGCCAAAACCAGACAAGACCCGAGTGTAGCAGTCTGGAGTCTTGTCAAGCATCGCACGCAGCTCTCAATATACGCTAGGCACCGCTTCTGATGCACTTGCGACTGCTGTCTGCTGCTGCAGGGGGCATACTGTAACACATACAGTCCTGCAAGCAGTGAACAAGCAGCTGCAGCAGGTTCCTTATCTGGACCAGCAGTGGCAGCCAACTTTGAGGCCTTGGTCAGCAACGTTTCAACTGGGCCGTGGGAAGTCAGATACTGCCACTACAAGCATGCATGCAACACCCGCAACAGCATTGCTTGACAAGCAGCAGCAGCAGCAGCATTGGTGACAGCACGCAGCTTCAGAGCCCTTGTCAGCCTTTGGATTCCAAGCAGAAAAGACCTCTGGTCACTTTACCTGCTGCTGCAGCAGCCGTGGCAGGTTGTCAATCTGCAATAGCAGCGCCAATCAGCACAGCAATTCGGCCTTGCTTGCTTTAACTTCAAGCTGATCAGGCTCCGGTGCTTTTGGGAGCGTTCTGCTGCAGCAGCGGCGATCACGGCCGCTCAAACGCCGTAGCAGCTGTAGCAGCAGCGGTCCCTGACGGCAGCACTGCAGAGCGCAGTTGAATTACCATGAATTGCAGCATATGGTACCGCTGATAGCAGACGGCTAGAGGTACTGTGTTACCAGCAGAGACAGCATCAGCAGCAGCAGCATGGCGTCTCAGACAAGCGGGCTGCTGTTAGCGCTGGCCGCTGCTGCCGGTAACAACATCGGCAAGGGCATGCAGAAGGCTGCAACACGGCAATTGCCACAGCTGAACTTAGCTAGAAAAGAGGTACACTTCTGCTTGTTTCATTATCGTGTGTTGAATAGCCCGCGGTACCATAGTTTGTTTGAACTCTGTATATGGCTGCTGCTGTGATGTCTGGTGTTCTGTAAAAGTGATCAAGCGATTGCAAACAGGACAGATGCGCTGGCAAGAGCTGTTTTTGGGGGTTTGCGCACATACTCGGCGCGCTGATGCTTATGCTGCTGCTGTTATGGGCCGACCTCAGCAACCCCACATGGCACATTGGTTTGTTGCTGCTGCTCCTTCTATGCACACATTGGCCTTGCCTACGATGCCTGAATGCGCAACTCTCTGCTGCCGCTGCTGCTGCTGCTGCCGCTGCTGCTGCAGGTTGTGGAGGCCTGTCTGAAAATCCCACATGGCTCATGGGTCTGTTTGCGCTGCTTCTTCTGTGCTGCTCCTGCTGCATTGCCCTTGCCAAATGCTCAACTCTCTGGTGGTGGTGGTGCTGCTGCTGCAGGTTGTGAAGGCGTATCTCAGCAATCCCACATGGATCATTGGTTTGGTGCTGCTGCCGTAGCTGCTTTGATGCACACATTGGCCTTGCATCCAATGCCTGAATGCTCAACTCTCTGGTGGTGGTGGTGCTGCTGCTGCTGCAGGTTGTGGAGGCCTGTCTGAAAAATTCCCACATGGCTCATGGGTCTATTTGCGCTGCTTCTTCTGCGCTGCTCCTGCTGCACCGGCCTTGCACAGCCTGTCCAAAATGCACAACACTCAAGTGCTGCTGCTGCAGGTCGTGAAGGCCTACCTCAGCAACCCCACATGGATCATGGGTCTGCTGCTGGATGTGTCAGGAGGAGCTGCTATGCTGGCAGCACTGGCAGCAGCACCAGTCAGCGTGGTGCAACCAGTGGCGGCATTTGGACTTGTCCTACTGGCAGCCTTCAGCCACTTTGTGCTGCAGGTGATGAAGGTTCTTGGTTTTCAGAGCTTTGGCCTCTCAGTTTTGATTGCAGTTTTGATATCAAATGCTGGTGTGTTCACAGCAGTTAAGATGCAGCAATGTTGGCAGCAGCACCAGTCAGCGTGGTGCAACTGGTGGCAGCAGTTCAACTTTGTGCTGTCAGCAGCGTTCAGCCTTTTTGTGCTACAGGTAAGTCATTTTCTTGGTTTGTAGGGTTGAGATTCTTAGTTTTGATTGCAGTTTGCTAGCAAAATGCTGGTGTGTTCATAGTTGTTATCCATCAGCAATATTGGCAGCACCAGCAGCACCAGTCAGCGCCCTGCAACCGGTGGCAGCAACAACAACATTTTAAACCTGTGCGGTCAGCAGCGCTCAGCTTTTTTGTGCTATGTGTTAATCTAGCACTATATGTTGATCTCAGGCGTTAGTACATGTACTAGGCTAGATCCGGTTCGTGTGCGTAGTATCTGCTGCCAGGATCGCTGTTGGCAGCACTGGCAGCAGCACCAGTCAGCGTGGTGCAACTGGTGGCAGCCATTACAGCAGTTCAAACTTGTGCTGCCAGCAGCAATCAGCGTGTCTGTTCTTGAGACGAATCAGGGTTTCCCTTGTCAGTATATGTATCAGGCTTGGACCAGTTTTGCATGAGTAGTATCTGCCGCTAGCATCAGCTTTGTTCACCAGCATGCATGCTTCTGCCTTCATTTCCTGTTTGTTTTTCATCATGTTCAGAAATTTTTATGAAGTTCTACTTCTGTTATCGGTAGTGGCAGCAGTGGAAGCAGCTAGCAAGATAGACCTTGTAGCGGCTTTTGAACTCGTCTTACTGGCAGCCTTCAGCCCCATCTTGTGGTATGGGTAAACGATATCGTGTCTTACAAATGTTGGTACTAGCAGATCGCTGGTGAAGGTCTTCACTGCTATTTGCATGCAGCACTGCAGGCAGCACTTGCTGTATCCCCAGCCGCAGCTGTCTGACTTATTCTGTTAGCCCAGCCAGTTTGTGCCATGGGTGGATGATATTCTTGTGTCACAAATGTATGCGCTAGCAAGTCGCTGCTGTCTTCACTGCTGTTGGCATGCAGCACTGCAGGCAGCACTTCAGGTTGTATCCCGAGCAGTAGCTGTCTGACTTATTCTGTTAGCCCAGCCAGTTTGTGCTATGGGTGGATGATATTCTTGTGTCACAAATGTATCTGCTAGCAAGTCGCTGCTGTGTTCCCTGTTGTTGTCATGCAGCAGCACTGCAGGCAGCACTTCAAGTTGTATCCCCAGTCGCAGCTGTCTCACTTGTTATAAAAAAAGTTATCGACATGCCCACACTGACCAACTAATGATCAGATAGAAGCACCATGCAACCCTACCAACCACTGTAGGGCTGTACAGTATGAGAACCACAGAAAGGCTGTAGCATACATATGCTATGAACAAACTAGCCTGATGCCAGCATGTTCTGTTAGCAAAGCCCAGCCAGTTGATGAACCAGCAGGTTCCTACTGACTCCAGGAGCCACATGCTCATGTGTATGGTAGGTCAACGGCAGCAGCAGCAGCAGCAGAAGCAAGCGCCGCTGATCAGGCTGCTCACTGCTGCTGCTGCTGCTGCGGCAGCAGGAGTGGTGGGACGCACCTGACACAGGTACACCAGAGTATACCCAAGTGTATCGGCTACCAATAATGCAAGGAAACAGAAAGCACAAGGTTTATCTGGATGTGGCCAGTGCTCAGGAAAGGCATACTTTTGAGCGTCATGATTGCGTTCCCTGCTTGCTGCTGCTGCTGCTGCTGCTGCAGGAGCGACTGGATACACGACAGTGGAGGGGAGCTGCAGTAGCAGCAGCAGGAATCATAGGCATGGGCATCAGCAGCAGCAGCAGCAGCGGTACTGCTGCCACAGATCCAGCAGCACCAGCAGCGACTGCTGCTGTGGTGACAGCAGCAGCAGCAGCAGTGACTGATTATCAACCGTCACCTATGCGCATTTTGAGCTGCTTTGTCCTACTGCTGCTGCTGCTGGCAGCAGAGGTGTACTGGCGGCAGCAGCGTGAAGCAGTAGCAGCAGCACGGCGCAAACGGACTGGTGCTGCTGCTGGTGTGGGTGGTGCAGCAGTTGCTGAGGCTGCTGCTGCTGCTGACGCTGCTGCTTGTGGCGTTGAGGCGGGCTGCTGCTTTGGGTTCAGTGCAGCAGCAGCAAGGACGGGTGAGAAACTGTGTACGCCTGTTTCACTTTGGTGTACTCTGTATGGATGTGTAGTCTGTTTGATTGGAACTGGCTGTGCAGGGCCAAAAGCCGTGTCGCACACACCTGTTTTACTGTGATGTAGTCTGTACCGTAACAGAAGTACAAACTTCATAATAGTGAGCAAACACTGATAGCGAGCATGAATCAAAGGCAAAAGTATGTGTGCTTGTGAACAAAGCTGGCTTGCCTGTATGGATGTTGGTCAGTGTGGTTGAAACTCGCTATGCAGCAGCGAGGACGGGTAAGAAACTGTGTACACCTGTTTCAATTTAATGTCTACACCTGTTTTACTTTGAGTCAAGATTCTAGTCAACATTGCAGAGAGGTCTGCTTTAGAACCACCTTGGTTCTTGTTGTAGGGTAATTGGTTTGTAAGCATGGGCCTGCTATGGATATGGATATGGATATGGATATGGATATGGATAATATATGGATATGGATATGGATATGGATATGGATATGGATATGGATATGGATATGGATGTGGATATGCATATCCATATCCATAGCAGGCCCATGCTTACAAACCAAATATATGGATTTATTGGATATGGATATATGGACAATGTATGGATGAATGGGTATGGATACGGATGGATCTGTCTGAATGGATATGGATATGGATATGGATATGGATTTATGGATGCGCAGTCAGACAGACTACGCATCGTCTGTCTGACTGCAACTGGCTGTGCAGGGCCAATAGCAGCAGTGCACCTGCTGCAGCACGGATCATTATTTGAGGACAGGCCTGCTGCCCATCAAGGGGGCGTATGTCTGGCGCTAGCCAGTGCGTCATTGAGTGTACTACAGCCGTGCAAGTCATATGATTGGCGTTATTTCTGCAAATATCTAGCTGTAGGTCAAGCATCAACTACCTGTTGTAGTGCCTCAAGGTGGGACTTGTGCAGATGCTGTGCATGCAGACACTTGCTCTAGGCTTTTATGTTCCGCTGTAATCTGCTGCAGGAACCCAACTGTTTCAAGTCATTTGGCTGGCTGTTCACAAGCCTGTACCTGATGCATCAACCACCTGTTGTAGTGCCTCAAGGCATCATGACTTGTGCAGATGGCGTGCAAGCAGACACTTGCTCTAGGCATTTTTATTCCGCTGTATTCTGCTGCAGGAAGCCAACTGTTTCAAGTCATTTGGCTGGCTGTTCACATGCCTGTACCTGATGCAACGACCACCTGTTGTAGTGCCTCAAGGCATCATGACTTGTGCAGTTGCCGTGCATGCAGACACATTGTGCAAGCATTCCTGATTTGCCGCAATCTGCTGCAGCATTCCAGGTGTCAGGGTCACTCAAATGGCTGTTCACCCCCTTGGGTATTTGTTACAGCTTATGTCTCACAAGCAGCGGCTTTGTGCTGCAAACCAAAGTTCAACCAAGATTCTGGAGTTAAATGCATTCTGCTGAAATCACGTGAAACATTCAAGCGATTGTTGCATTTTGTTTGCAAATCACTTGTGAATGCACATGTGGCTGTATGCATTTCTGCAGGATTTCAGCTGTCAAAGTCTTGCGGATGGCTGTTCACGCCCCTGGGACTTGGTGTCAGCTTATGTCTCACAAGCAGTGGCTGCCAACAAAATCCATATTCTGTGGTTCGTTGCATTTTGCCGAAATCACATGTTACATTTCAGCGATTGAGAATGTTTGCAAAGGGGTTGTGAATGCACATATGTATGTATGCATGTCTGCAGGACACCAACTACACATCCAAGTCTATTGGATGGCTGTTCACCCCCCTGGGTATTGGTGTCAGCCTATGGCTCACAAGCAGTGGCTCTCTGCCAACCAAACTCCAATCAAGACTCTGCCGTTTTTTGTTGCTTTTTGGCTGAGAAAACCATACTACATTCATGTTGCCTCATCACGTGTCTATGCATACCTGCAGGATTTCCAGCTGTCAAAGCCCTTTGGCTGGCTGTTCACCCCCTTGGGAATTGGTGCAAGCTTATGTCTCACAAGCAGCGGCTTTCTGCCAACCAAACTGGAGTTGACTGCATTTTGCTGAATGCGTTTTGCTGAAATCACGTGAAACATTCAAGCGATTGCTGCATATTGTTTGCAAATCACTTTTGAATGCACATATGTAGTTATGCATTTTTGCAGGATTTCAGCTGTCAAGGTCTTTCGGATGGCTGTTCACGCCTCTGGGCATTGGTGTCAGCCTATGTCTCACAAGCAGTGGCTTTGTGCTGCAAACTAGAGGGTTCAAACATGGGAGTGCCCTGGTGGTCTGCACAGCAGCAGCTGCTGCCAGCATTGTAGCAGGTAGGCAAGGCTATGGTGTGACCTTTGGTAGTATTATATGATCAAATGTATGTCAATTTGGCAGCAATGGCGGCATTGGCAGCGGCAGCAGCAGCAGCAGTGGCTTTGTGCTGGGAGTAATGTGGTTCAAACATGGAAGTGCCCTGGTAGTGTGCACAGCAGCAGCTGCTGCCAGCATTGTAGCAGATAAGCAAGGTTCTGCTTTGATCTTTGGTACTTTTTGGACCTTGTAGGTTGATTTTGGCGGCAGAGGCAGTGGCAGCAGCAGCAGCAGCAGCCATGGCTTCGTGCTGCAGGATAAGTGTTGCAAACATGGAAGTGCTTTGTTATTGTGTACCGCGTCTGGTACTGTTGCTGCAGCAGCAGTGACGGCGGCAGGGACGATATGCATGCAGATGCATCACAGACGGTACTGCTGCTGCTGCTGCTGCTACGGGTACCCCTGCAGGTGTGCTTGTTGGTTTGTTAGCGCTGGCTGAACCCCTGCCAGAGCGGTTCAGTGATAGACTGCTGCTGATCATCAGTTGGGCAGCAGTGTTCATAGGCATCAGCAGCATGGCAGCAGCAGAACATGGCAGCAGCAGCAGCAGTAGCACTGGCAGCAGCAACTTGTTCTCTTTGCCAAAGTTGATAAATGCTAATCACGGCATGTCACCAACACATGCAGCTGCTGCTGCTGCTGCGCACCATCAAGGCAGCAGCAGCAACGCGCTATCAGATCGGGCAGCTGATCTTGTCAGATCAGTGCTGCTGCTGCTGCCACGTAATTTGCGGCGGCGAGTGTTACCTCACAGAACTGCACAGTGGCTAGGCCGCAGTGGGAGTTTTAGCGGCAGCAGCAGCAGCAAGGGTTGGTTTGCGGGGCTGTTTCCGGCTGGCAGCAGTGGCAGCAGCAGCAGCGGTGTTGTTGTTGGCCCTGGGCAGCTATTGCCTGTTAGTCGGAGTACACCGGATTTTGGGGGTGTGCTGGCACCAATGGGCGGGGCACGGCGGCCAGCAGCAAATGTAACATAGAGTGTGTGAGGCGGGTATGTATGGTAGAGACGTGCTGTGCAACAAAACTCCGATAGGAAGGCAAGTAGAATGTTTGGGTTGAATTTTGGAATATACATGAAGTCGTTAACATAATCTAGCTCAGGTATTCTATTGGCTACTGTCACATCGTGATGTAAAGTATCAGTCCAAACCTCACAGTGAAGGGTACTGAGCCATGCAACAGTGCGCCAGCAGCGGCAGCAGCCACAAAGCTTGATCATTCCTGGAGCAACAGCGATGCACAACGTCCATTATGCAACGAATACTGCTGTGTATGTAGTGTTTGGCTGCTCACTGGTACGCCTACAACCCATTGTGGCGCACAAGAACGTGCATTGGCTCCGTTACTTTTACAAGAACGTCTGAGAAGTTTGTTGACTGAGACAGAGTAGTGGCAAACGAGCGCAAGTAACTGCATGTGCGTGGCTGCAAGCCTGGTTATGTGTACGACCGAGCCATCGAATCTCTGAAACACGATGCATGCTGCTCAGTTTGAAGGCAAGAGCACCGGCTGCTCCACTCTACTGCTGCATACTTATGCTGAGGTACTCCGACAGCTGCATTGGCGGCACTATTGCTGCGTTATCGTGTGTCGCATCTGCATACAAGACTGACTACCGGCTGCAGTATTATTGCAAAGGGCAGTGGCTCAAGAATTGGCATCGACCGAACCAATGCAGGCTGCTGCAAGCATACTGCTACTGTTAAACTCTGCTGCTGGTACGGTGTGCTGCGAAGCCGCTCGCCACAACTGCTTCTGTCGCAGATACCTGTATACTGCGGCTAGACGGAGGCGTTCAAGGCGTTCAACGCGATACGAGCATTGCTGCGACCACTGAACGTTGAGGTAGCTCTTACTGCTCGTGATGGCATTACTGCTTTTGTTGGTCACAGCAACCCTGCCCAAAAGGGATCCCCCGATGGGTCGTGTGACCCGCTACACAATAATCCACACTGTAAATGTGCCAATTTGCGTTTGCGCGTGCTGAGCGTCACTCTGAGTTGCAAGCATCTTGTGTCGAAGTGCTGAATCGGTTGCTGCACGCAGCCCTGAAAGTGGCTGCTGCACATTGGGGCAGCAAACAGCTGCAAATCTCTGTGCCGAGTGTTATTTAGCGAGTACAGGAGATGCAGTGGGCGATGCGCACGCAATGGCGCAGGTGCTAAGCACAATTGCAGCAGGTTGGAAACTGCCAACTGGGTAAGATGCGTGCACAGCGCATGGCGGCCGCAAGCAGCGCTCCTGCTTTTAATAAAGGGTAACAAACGCGTTCAAGCGGTGTCAAACACGATCGACAACTTACATCATCGCAAGCAAGGAAACCAGGGATCCTGTAACCGCCCAGCCCACCTGCTTCGTTGATGTAGCATCCTTGCGACGTGAGAATGCTATCGTAACCCAATTCAAGGACTCCAAGTCACCGTGAACTGTCAACGTCGGCGCTGATTCGGTCAAATCGCATTCAGGAGATTCTCACTCTAGCGGAAGGGACATTGCGCACTACTGCTGACGCCGTGCAGCAAACGCTGTGTTGGAACGCAAAGGTCAGTACGCGTGCACTTTAGGTCAATGCGAGTCAATGCAAGCATTTTGCGGTGCGTTTGCTGCTTTCGCAGGGTCAAATCTGGCACGCAGAGCATGGGCTGGGCCTCAGCAACACTTCATACGCAGTTCTGAATGCCCAGGACCCCCGGAGAGGCGCTGAACGCGCGATTCAGACCGTCAATAACACTTCCTACTACTATTCCTAAACCCTTCAACCCGTCACGCAGACTTGGCCGAGAAGCGAATATAGTCCCTGCCCGCAACTACCTTCAGCACCTTCCGCAAGCACTCAGGTCCTTCGTTGCAGTATCCAGCAACTCCGGCTATCACAATGGCAATCTGCATGAAGTCCGCTGCTGCCCAGGCCGCCTGCGTGCGTGCCGCACCTGTGGCCAAGGCCAACAGGATGATGGTGTGGAGGCCAGAGTGAGTAGCAAAAAAGCTATTCTCAGCATCAGCAGCGCCAATGCGCCCCGCGCAGTGCAGCTTGGCAGCCCTCAGCTGTTTCCGTCCTTAGCAACGCCTGTTCCTGCGCACAGTGAGCATAATAAATAGTTATCAATACAAGAAAGCAATAGCGCATTGATCTGGGATCAATGCCGGTGTCTAGACGCCAATACGCTTTCTGACTTTCACGATTGGTTCGTTTCGCAGCAACAACAAGATGTTCGAGACCTTCTCATACCTGCCACCCCTGAGCGACGACCAGATCGCTCGCCAGGTCGACTACATTGTGAACAACGGCTGGACCCCTTGCCTGGAGTTCTCCGAGCCTGAGCTGGCCTATGTGCAGTCCACCTCATGCAACCGCATGGGCGCTGTGTCCTCAGTAAGTATCTTTGCAATGTTTTTATTGCATTCAGCTTTTCCAGCAGCCCGCAGCCCCAATGCAGCCCCTGTTGCGCAGCAGCCCCTGCTCAGCTGACGAACGCAACCCTTGTCGCACTTTCAGCTCCATTCTGATCACCGCCCGCAGCATTGGTTTGACATTGTGGGTTTCTCTTTGTTTTGCAGAACTACTTCGACAACAGGTACTGGACAATGTGGAAGCTGCCCATGTTCGGCTGCACCGACCCCGTGCAGGTCAGTGCTAACCCCCGCAGCCGTAATTGATCCTGCTATCAGCTTCACAGCAGTCACAACCAACGTTTGGTTACTTACAGCAGCGGGCGTGGTGTTGCAGCTGCTTACAGCGGCAATGCAGCTCGGCGATCGCTGACCCAGCCAGTTTCGAACAGCTTCTCAGTTTGTTCTTCCTACACTCTCAGCTATGAACAGCCATATCATTTATTTGCAGCATTCAGTCGTTCAGCCACCTACTGCCTACCATGTCCCATGATACATCAGCAGTATGCTTGCAGCAGTAGCATATGCCTTGTCTGCTATCACCTCACCCCCAGCATCCATCCACCCACCCAGCACATAAATCTTAACCTCATCTGCTTGTTCCAACAATCTGCAGGTGCTGCGCGAGATTGACAACGCCACCAAGGCCTTCCCCAACGCATACATCCGCATGTGCGCCTTCGATGCCAACCGCCAGGTGCAGGTGGCATCTATGCTTGTGCACAGGCCCGCATCAGCCAAGGAGTGGCGCCCAGTCAACCAGAGGTGGGTTCACATGCTGTGGCTATGCGCGACTGGGGTGTAGTAGTGTAGTTCAGTCAACAGCGTACTGTTGTCAGCTAGTGTGCAGCTACTGCTGCAAGGATACTGCTGCTGCTTATGTGCTGATACTGCTGTTGCTGCCAGCTGTGCAGCTGGACAAATTATTGCCTGTTATCAGCTGGTTCCAGCATATCAGCTTGCATGCTTGTGCAACAGCAGCTGTGTAATGGGCTGACTAGTTTAGATGCAACAGCAGCTGCCTCTGGCCATGTTACATGTCACCAAGCTGCAACACATCACATCAGTACTGACTCTGCTGTGCCCCTGCTGTTGTTTGATACCCGCAGGCAGGTGTAAGTTCCTCCAAGCAGTTCCTGTCCCCCAAGTGCTGGCCCTGGCTTGATGTTGCCACTGCTACAAACTGGCTAAGGCGCTCTGTATGAGGGGTTGAATAGTTTGCTGGAGTAATGAAGACCTGACCTTGGGAGAAGGGTCGAGCAGGAGTAGGGGAGTGTTGCAGGCTGTAGCTCGATTGTTACAAAGTTGTTATATAACAATGTTGTGTAACAGGCTTGTGGCATGAGAGCTGGCGGGGTACACTCCAGGGGTTTGAAAGTTTTTCGCACCTACTGATCAGCAGCGTGCAACGGCGCCCTGCTGCAGTGTGTTGCGCTGCTGCTGTATGGCGGTGGTGGAATGTTCTTTCCTGTGAGTGTTGTCCCGTGACCGCATGCGTGCGTGGTGCAGCCCTTGGTGGCGCTTTTGCTGTTGTTAATACCGCCTTTGGTAATGACACATGCAGCACTGAGAGTTGGCCCTGGGCTCGCCACAAACTTGTATCATACTCATGAGCCCTCGTGGGTTCGTAAGTTTTGAATGCCGGCTTAGATTCACAGTGCACTGTGTGTAATCAAAGATATCTTACTGCCTACTGCCTCAAGTTGAAGGGATTCAGCAGCAGAACAGATCTGAGCAGGGAGTTGCTCGCAATATGGGGATGACTATATCAATGAACACACCACTGTATCACACTTGCATGTGGCGAGTTTACAAAACAACTTGAAGCCTGCACCAACTGTAATGAATGCAGTCAAGTGCAGCAGGTACCTTGTAACAGAAGTACAACCTTCATTATACTTTGTGAACATCGAGAACAAGCATGAACGAAATGCAGAAGTATGTATGCTGGTGAACACAGCTGTCCAAAGCAGTCAAAGAAACGTGACCCTAACCGTTATTAGTACATATCATATCGGCTGACTAGCAGTAGCCTACTCAGGCTCTGTAACAGAAGTAAAAACTTCATAATACTTTGTGAACATTGGGAACAAGCATGGATCAAAGGCAGAAGTATGCATGCTGGTGAACAAAGTATGCATGCTCTGTGACAGCTGCCGTTAGCATTGAATGATCGCCTCAGGCTATAAGAAGTGAAACTTCATAATACTTTGTGAACATTTGGAACAAGCATGGATCCAAGGCAGGCTCTTGCACTTTGATTTCAATGTGAAAGTTTCGATGTGTGACAATGCCTTTGACGTCTTAGACTAGTGACTAGAAAAACTCACAATCATCTTTGGCAAAGATCACCGATTATGATGATCATGACAGCATGAGCGACCGTCTGAGTCAGTACCGTTGTGACAACTTGCACTGTGCAGTAACATAACAGAAGTGCAGTGTACAACTACATTGGCAGTATTGACACGTGAGTCCTGGCTTGTATACGATCAGATGAATCAGTGCCGCACTTGTAAAGTTTAGCTCATGCGACATGGAGTGCCAAGCAAATGTTGTATACTGCTGTATACTAAATGCAAGTGGCCGCCACCCGAGATACATGTATGCTTCTGCTCCTGCTTCTGGAGTGCTCTGAACCCTCCGAATGCTGGCAAGGTCTCATGCTTGCTGAGCCCAAGCACTACCGTAGTCTCAGTTGGACGAAGCATAGTTCAATGACACTGCTTGCCCAGCATGAACCCGGGATTCATGACAGCTGAGAGCAAAAGCAATTGGCAATGTTCAGGGTTACGCACAGCGCCTGATACTTGTGTTCCATAGAAATCGGCATTATCAGCAACCTGGTGAGCCATGTAAGCCTTGGAACGAGAAGCCAGGCATCCCACTAGCTTTTCACAGGCGCCAGCTGTCGCAAGCGAGTGATTCGGACCACAACAGGTGCCCCATCGCTTCCCCTGCCGCGCGCCAGCAGATTGGCACGTCTGTAGCAGCACCAAGCAACTTTGAAGCTGTCTAGAGATCGATACACCACACGTTCAGCCCACTGTGTGCAAAACAGCGGCAACCAACTTCTCGCCATGGTACTGCTCGCTCTTCAGCAGCCTGGTGCTTCACGGCCGCGAGCAACTGCAATAATGCCTGAATGTCATTATGATGCACCTGCAGGGAAACCCGTATCTGCTAGCATACAACGCAGCACTGTGCGCTGGATGGTGAGTTTGGGCCCAGTCTCTAAGAGTTGCCTGTGTATCTATCGTATGCCATTCGACGGTTGTATATGCTTATGGTAACATCGTGGTGACCTGCCTACACAAATGCGTGCTGTTCAAGCAGCTACTGCTGCATAGATGTTCTAACCGCCTCAGCATCAACAAGACGGCCACGTATCATCACCACTTCAGGCATCATTTGACCACATACTTACACGGCCTTGCTTGTATTGTTTACTGCCGTCGGCTAGCAAGCCTACTTTTGACCATCCCACATCTCGCTGCTGATGTCTTGCTTCTGCTGTTGACCAGGGGCTATGTGCTGTTTCTGACGTATCGAACGGTGCTGCTTGAGCACGGCGGGACCCGAGATGTATGGAAGGTACGGCAAAAACCCCGACTTCCAGCCGACTGCAGGCCACAGTGCGTATGTTGTGAACTGTCTGCAACAGCGCAGCTGACTTGGATACCAGGGTTAGCAGTAGGGGCTCAAGTCGGTCAATCACAAGTTGAGACAGACCAGCCAGCAGGTGCGACAGCAAGGACTCACATTCTTGAGTGACACTGCACAAGCAGCAGGAGCTATAGCAATAGTGCACGAACAATGACAGCTTCAGCTCAGCGCTGCAAAAAGCCCCCTTGCAACAACTTGTTACTTCCTGCGCACCAAGGCAGCTCAATCAGAATCTGAGACAGACCAGCCCGCAGAGTTAGCGCTAGTGAGGCATGAAGCACAGAACAGACTCGACTTTGCTTCGCATCGCGGGCATAGAGTTTTCCAGCATATCGCTAAGTTACAAGGCAATGAACATACCAACGAAATAGAGTCAGGGATGGGACAACAAGGGCTCACACTCTTGAGTGATGCTGCAAAAACAGCTGGAGCTGTGGCAATAGTGCAGGAACAGCGGCAGCGTTAGGCTCAGCGCAGCGCAAGGCACCCTTGCAACAGATTATCACCCCCTGCGTACCTTGGCAGCTCAATCAGCAGTTGAGACTTATCAGCGAGCAGGTGCGGCAGCAAGGGCTCACATCCTCTTGAGTGCTACTGCACAAACAGCAGAAGCTGTAGCAATAGTGCAACAGCGGCAGCTATAGACTCAGCGCAGCACAAGGCACCCTTGCAACAGCGTGTTACTTCCTGCGCACCTTGGCAGCTCAATCAGCAGTTGAGACAGACCAGTGAGCAGGTGCGGCAGCAAGGGCTCACATCCTCTTGAGTGCTACTGCACAAACAGCAGAAGCTGTAGCAATAGTGCAACAGCGGCAGCTATAGACTCAGCGCAGCACAAGGCACCCTTGCAACAGCGTGTTACTTCCTGCGCACCTTGGCAGCTCAATCAGCAGTTGAGACAGACCAGTGAGCAGGTGCGGCAGCAAGGGCTCACACTCTTGAGTGATACTGCACAAACAGCAGGTACAGTGGCAGCTGTAGGCTCAGCGCAGCAAATGGCAACCCCTGCAACTGCTTACTCCCTGCGCATCAGAAGCTGAGACAGACCAGCCAGCAGGTGCGACAGCAAGGGCTCACATTCTTGAGTTAAACTGCACAAACAGCAGGAGCTGTGATGATAGAGCAGGAACAGCGGCAGCTATGGGCTCAACACAGCATTTGCTACAGCCGCTGCTAGGATTCGGTTTGTTTGCAGCTTCAGCAGTTCTGCAGTGGGCTTAGGCCCAGCAATAGGTGCGGCCATCTGTGCGCCAGGTCAGCATTCCCTGTGCACCACCTGGTAGCTGATGCGAAGCTGCACCAGATCAGGTAGCCAGCAGGGATGGCAGCAAACAATATTTGTTTTTTGCAGTAGTGCAAGAACAGCAGCAGCTGTAGCACCATAGATTGAGTTCGTTTTGCAGCTGCAGCAGTACTGCAGTAGCATTCAGCAGCAGTAACAAGGGGAGCAGTGGGCTGAGGCTCAGCAACAAGTGCGGCGATCTGTGCGCCAGGTCAGCACTCCCTGTGCACCACCTGGTAGCTGATGCGAAGCTGCAACAGATCAGGTAGCCAGCAGGGATGGCAGGAAGTAGTGACTTTTGTTGGTACAGGAGCCCGAACCCTGTTGGGAACAACAATGGTACCTCTATTCGATCAGCCGCCTCTAGCATAGTATCATAAACCCTTCTCCAGCTTCTTCCTCTTCTCCTAGCGCAATATAGAGGGACAGAAACCCTAAACCCACCAGCAGCAGCTGTAGCAGCAGGGGTCCAGTTCATGAGCTGTAGCAGTAGTGCAGAAACAGCGGCAACTACAACAGTGGTATTGTAAGACAGCAGCAGCTACAGCAGCAGACTTCCAACCCGGTCTTGTGATTAGATGGCAGCCATACCATAGTCTGGTGCACAGCCATACCAAGGTGCTCCGTCATCAAACTGTGCTGTTTGGGTGTCAGCATCTGCAGCAGGCCGACTGCAACGGCAGCAGTACTGGTCCATGACATGCAGCAGCAGCAGCAGTAGCAGTGAGACTTGTGATGTTGCAATGCAATGCAATGGATTGCAGATACAGCGGCCGCACCAATGCGCTATGCTCCTACACTGGTATCAGGATCTGCAGCAGGCTGACTGTCCTAGTAAACAGCAAGGTCGGCGGCAAGGGTTCATATGTAATTGATGCAACTGGGGCCAGTCAGCGGTTTAGCTGCGATTCAGGGTGCACACGTGGACGAGAGGCAGTGATCTAATTGCTGCTGCTGCTGCTGCTGCTGCTGGGGTATAGGCAGTGGAGATACCTTCCAAAGCAGCAGACTCCTGCAGACAGACTCGTGCTGATAGCACAACAATTGCTGCTGCTGCTGCTGCTGTAGAGGCCATGGATGTGCCCTTCAAGATCAGCCAGACTGTGCAAGTATGGAGGTAGTGCATTGCTGCATTCTGCACCATCACAGACTGAATGCAACAGACAAGTAAATGAACATCTTTGCTGCTGCTGCTGCTGCTGCTATACAGGCGGTGGAGATCCCTCTCAAGATCAGTCAGACTGCTGCCATCATGGAGGTGGTGCATGCCGCTGCTGGCATCGTCAAGTCACCAGTCGCGATCACAGGTATAAAGTAAACCCACCATATCGCTGTGGATTCTTTGCCCTTACATGCATCTGGTGAACTTCATGAATTCAGCTCATGCAACAAGAAAACTGCTGCATGTTACATGCAAGTGGCCGCCACCTGACATATGCTTGTGGAATGTGGGTTGCTGCCTTGGCTTGGCTTGGTGCGGTTGCAGTGGCCCAGCTGCATGCATTGGGGTGGCCTGACATTGAACAGCAGCGGCAGCAGCAGCAGCCTGTGTTATGGCAGTGTTATGACACTAAAACTTGATTCATATGGCCTGCACAACAACAAAGCGTGCTATGCTGTTCGGGTTTACCACACAGGCCATCTCTTGGTTTTTTGACAGTATTGCTGCTGCTTCTGGTGCCACCAACAGCCATGCAGGCTGCCAGTCGTCTGTGGTGTCTGTGGGGTGTGATTGGTGCATGACGTTAACCACCAATCCCATATGGCCTGTTTCCCCCCCTCGCCGCCCCTTCCAACAACAAAGAGCGTGCTATGCTTCTTGTTTTGGCCAACCATACTGGACATGACTTTGTTCTTGACAGTATCGCTGCTGCTGCTGCTGCTGCTGTCAACAGCCATGCAGGTTGCCAGTCGTCTGTGGTGTTTGTGGGGTGTGATCGTCCCCTGTGCATCAGCAGTGATCCCCCACGGACTGCTCTCATCCGCACAGCAGAACATGCTGGGCCTGCCACACTGGGCAAACATCAACTTCATCAGTCTCATGACAGCGTGGGCGGCCAGTGAGATCATCAGATATGGTTTCTTTGCTCTCAAGGAGGCTTTCGGCACACCACCTTACCTGGCAACATGGCTCAGGTAAATGGTTCGCTTTTGAATTCTTTTTGAAACTTGGTGCTGCAATGTGTTAGGAATGTCCTGCAGTTTTGGTGTTGAGAACTCTTGTTATGGGCCGAAAAATGTGTTTGATGACAGCATGTGTATATTGTTTTCCCTGCTTGATGTCATACTGTATCCTGCATTTTGAGGGGTGGGGATGCTCCTGCTATCTTCACCTCGAACTGTATCCTGCGTTTTGTGGGTGTGTGGCCTGCCACACTGGGCAAACGTCATCAGTCTGACAGCATGGGCGGCCAGTGAGATCATCAGATATGGATTCTTTGCTCTCAAGGAGGCTTTCGGCACACCACCTTACCTGGCAACGTGGCTCAGGTGATCTGTTTGCTTTCTAAACTCAAACCTCAGAGAATGGTGCTGAAATGTGTCCAATTTCTCTCGACGGGGTAGGTGATGACATCAGTTATAACGGCGGCAATTTAACATTCCTAACAGCTGGGTCACCCAATATGGGTTCTTTGCTCTCAGGGAGGCTTCTGGTACACAACCTTACCCGGCAACATGGCTCAAGTATCGGCTGCAACCTGGTTGTGATGTTTGTGAGTGCCCTTTGTGCATAGTCGTGCGTTTTGGAGCCTGCATATACTGCACCTTTAGCATACACACAACAGGTTGTAAACCGCTTTCCTTGGCACTAGCCAGGGAGCCAGCGAATGACTCATGAGGTATCATGCCGTATGTTTGTGTAATTTACGGGCGCCCCGCACATTCATGGTGCTTCACCTCATTGGTGCAATCAGCAGCTGGCACTGCCTCACATCATGTACATTGCTGCTGCCAGGGCCATGTTGCTGCTGCTGCTGCTTCTAGTAATCAGCAGCAGGTTTTGGTCTGACACTGCTGCTGGTGTGACACACAGGTACTGTGGGTTCATGGTGTGCCCAAATGGTGTAAGCAGCGAACTGACCATGGCCTGGCTGGCACTGCCCAAACCCAAAGTGTGCCTGCTGTAGCCACCAGCACTGCTGCTGCTGGTGTGACACACAGGTACTCTGGGTTCATGGTGTGCCCAATCGGCGTGAGTAGCAAATTGACCATGGCCCGGCTGGCACTGCCCAAAATCATGGATGCTTTAGCCACCAGCACTGCTGCTGCTGCTGCTGCTGCCTGATTTGCTGTCAAGGATACTCACCGGTATTGCTCGCACTGCTGCTGCTGCTGGTGTGACGCACAGGTACTCTGGGTTCATGGTGTTGTACCCCATTGGCGTCAGCAGTGAACTGACGATGGCCTGGCTGGCACTGCCTCACATCAAAAAGACCAACATGTGGAGTGTGGACATGCCCAACAGCTGGAACTTTGGGTTCAGCTACTACCTGGCAAACATCCTGATCATGCTCACGTACCTGCCAGGTAGGCATGACGGGCTTTGGGTTGAGGGTTAGGGTTGGCTTTAGATTCAGGGTTCAGAGGGTTTAGGGTTGGGTTTACGGTTTGGTTGGGCATTGATTTAGGGTAAGCTTTAGATCAGGGTTCAGAGGGTTTAGCGTTAGGTTTACGGTTTACTTGGGCTTCGATTCAGGGGGTAGCTTTAAATTCAGGGTTCAGATGGTTTGGGGTTAGGTTTTGGGTTTAGTTGGGCTTTAATTCCCGCAATGCACTCATCTTGTAGATCCAGCCGTGCCTGGCAATCACCTGAATGTGCTCACAAATTGTCAGGTGACGACTGAAGTTGACTTACTTGGTTGTGTTTCCATGCACATGTTATCTGTCGGGATTTGTCGGGCTCAATTCTGAATCTATCCACAGTCACAAAGCGATGATGCTACCGTAGTACGGGGCTGCAATCACAAACAGATGCTACTGTGACCTACCCCATTGGACACAACTACTTCATTGTGTGCCATAGCGCTGAACAAGCACTTTGTTCACATTTTGATGGAGAATGTTTTCTACATGGTTCCGGCCGGCCGACAGACTGGCATGTAGCCCGGTATTGCTCAGCAACAACACTGCTGCTGCTGCCGTTGACGTCATGCAGGTCTGCCCCAGCTGTATGCTTACATGCTGACTCAGCGTGACAAGGCGCCTGACAGTGTCATTGCCATATAATATGGTATTGTTACAATGCAGGCATTATCTGTTGCATAAGCTGTTGTGCTCATATCCACACCTGAACCACAGCAGTGACTGTGCTCTGATGCTGCTGCTGCTGCCGTTGATGTCATGCAGGTCTGCCCCAGCTGTATGCTTACATGCTGACTCAGCGTGACAAGGTGTACTAGACAGTGTCATTGCCATATAATATGGTATTGTTACAATGCAGTCATTGTCTGTTGCATAAGCTGTGTCTAGTTGTGCTCATATCCACACCTGAACCACAGCAATGACTGTGCTCTGATGCTGCTGCTGCTGCTGCTGCTGTTGATGTCATGCAGGTCAGCCCCAGCTGTATGTTGGATGCTGACTCAGCGCAAGCAGCCACAAGGTGTACTAGACAGTATCACTACCATGATTTGATACTGTTACTATGCAGTGATGCTCTGTTACACAAGCTGTATCTAGTCACAGTGTGTTCTTATCCACACTTGAACTACGGCTGATTTAAATGCACACGGCTGTGAAGTGCTGCTGCTGCTGCTGTTGATGTCATGCAGGCCTTCCTCAGCTGTACGGTTACATGCTGACTCAGCGCAAGAAGGTGCTCGGCGGAGGAGGCGGCACTCGGGCACCAAAGGCAAAGGCCAGCTAGATATCCCGGACAGCCCCTGCCAGCACTCGCAGCAGCAGCAGTGGTGGCGGTGGCAGCCGCGACTGAAGCAAGACTAGCAGCGGTATGTCAGGGTGGAGACAGCACTCGGGCACCGAAGGCAAAGGCTAGCTAGAATGCTCCAAACAGCCCCTGCCATCAGCAACAGCATTGGCAGTGGCAGTATTAAATGAGGCAGTACCAGCAGCAGTATGCTGTGGTGGAGGCAGCACCCGAGCACCAAAGGCAATGGCCAGTTGGACATCGTTCTCTACATCCACAACCCTGGTGGCAACAGCAGCAGCAGCAGCAGCAGCAAACTGTGTTTTGCGATACAGCGGTGTTCTTAGTTTGTGCCAGGCACTATGGCAAAAGTCAGTCAGATAGTGTGAGAGTATCTCAAGCACCATGTGGCAGTGATGGCAATGGCAGCAGTGGTGTGGCGATGGATCGGTCAGGGTCGTGGCTAGTGCTGTGGGTGATGCTCAATCGTCGTCGTGGAGCAAGCAAACCTCTCAGTTATTGGGCAACATGATTCAAGGAACAAACCGGTGTAGTCTTTGCGATTTCATAAGAGTTGGTTCCTCTCAGTCTCTCTGGCAAAAATCATTCTCTGTCCTGACTGCCAGTATGTAAAAGTGAATGAGCCAATGCAACAAGATAGATGGCTTGGCTCTTTTGCAAGATAGATGCGCAGGCAAGCTGTATGACTGATATGTCATCCCCGCACCCCGACAAAATGGAACTAGCCATTCTATTAGTTCCGTCTGCGTTCTCTCAAGCCTCTGGGACCCTGCAGTCTTCCTGAATGAGCAGTCTCTCAGTCGTGCCTGGCAGCCCCGACAACACTGCTGTCAGGACCGTGGTGCGGATTTGTGCTTGATACCAGTGTCACTTCACAAGCAATGGAGGGCCCCAAACCGTCCCTAACATGCTTGTCATTTAAGTATTATGAAGCTCTTACTTCTGTTATGTAGCGCGAATGTTCACAATGCCACAACCGCGACACCCGGCAGTTTGAACCGTTGAGTACCAGAAACCTGGACCTGCCTAGATGCATTTGCGTTTGTACTCTGTTATTGCAACCTCCTATTTCACGCAGTGCTTGCAACGGCGGGGTTGTTCTGTGATGCACTCGTTCGCTTTGATTTGCATCGTTCTGCTGTTGAGCGCGAACTGCGTGTTTTCAGAGGACGCAGAGAGCTGTGATTGGCCAGACAGCGCATCTGATACACAACAGAACAAGATGAGTGCACTGGTGTTGGGAGGGACGGGCGCTGTTGGTGAGGCTGCTTTCGTAGTTGGCGATTGCTCTCTTGGCAGCTCTGGCATTGCCTGTGCTAGCCCAGGCTTCCGTGCTGCTGAAAATTGTTGCACCTGCTGTTTTGCTCACATGTAAGGGCCGCGGTACAATCGGCAATCGCCTCTGAGGCTCTGGCACATGCTCTGCCATTTACTGCATGTACTGCTTTTGTACCCTGTGTCGCATGGATGCTCACATATCGCAAAATCAAGTTAAATTACGTGCAAGAAAGCATTCAGGCATTACGTGACAACCATGGGCTCCTGCTTCATGGCATGTGTGCTTCATCATGCAGGTCACCATATTGTGCAGCAGTTGCTGGCCAGTGACCAATGGACCAAGGTTATCACAGTCGGTAAGCAAACGTCCCCATTATTATCAACAATTTCAAGCACAAGAATGACCCACAGAAGCTGGGACTGAAAAGCCACAGGGAGAAGCGGGGCAGCCAGTACAGCAGCTGACAGCAGCGCAGTCACGCCAGAGACAGCAGCAACACTTGAAGCATGCAGCGACTGTTGGCCAGCGATCAATGGGTGTCGCCACAGTCGTGAAGCTGGGATACGCAGTGATCTCAGCAAGCTAGCAGAATCTCAGTTATACCAGCGGCAAACAAGCAGTTCTGCAACACAGCAGCAGACAGCAACCTGCATGCAGTTGTTTCTGTACATATCAGCTACCCACCAGCCATAGCTCTACGGCCATCGGCCCTGCGCCCCATTTTCAGAGGCGCTTCATGAGTTGTTTTCGGCACGCACCCGCCTGTGTTGAAGGCTATTGCGAAATGACAAACTGACTTCAGCAGTGCTATGTCATAGTCCAAACCTCGGCTTCGTAAACCACTAGCAGAAACAACAACATCCAAAGCAGCTGTGTGAAAACATCAGCACTGATGGTATCCTGCAGCGCTGGCCGGCCATGGGTTCTCGTGCCATTACCAGCCAGCCAAGTCAGCACGGAACAGCAAGTACAAGCCAACATGGACGACTTGCAAACTGAAGCAGCAATTGCTTTCAGTGGGGTACAAGTGGTGTTTGCGCATTGGGCACAATACGTTACTGCAATGTCAGTGCTGCTGCTGCCGCCCAAGTTCACTGGCGCTGAAGGAGGCGCTGCGCTGCTGCTGCTGCTGCACAGGTCGTCGTGAAGTGTCACTACCAGCAGTTGTTAAATGTCACTACCAGCAGTTCAAGCCGGCTCAGATCAGCTGCATATATCCAGTGACGCAGCATGTGCAGCGACGACCGTTCTGCATCTTACACTGCTGCCGCCGCTGCCGCTGCTGCTGCTGCTGCTGGCCAGGTCGTCGTGAAGTGTCATTACCATCAAGCCAGGTCGGCACCAGTAAACTGCAGCAAGTCACAGTCAACATGGACAACTTACAAAGCGAAGCAGCGAGCGCTTTCAATGGAGTGGATGCCGTGTTCTGTGCCCTAGGGACAACCAGATCCGTGAGTCAGTGGATTTCAGTGGAATTTGTATCTGTTCAAGAGTGATTTGTGTCAATAATCTGCATCCAAGCACGTGGAGGGCTTTGAAGGTATGGATGCAGTGTTCTGTGGCTAGGGACAACAAGCAGTGAGTCAATGATTCCTTTTTGTTTAAGCCTGATTTATGTCATACAACTCGTGTTCTTGACACATGGCATCCTGTAGCTTGGACCATGAAGCTGGTTGAACCATATCTGCCACTGCTGCTGCTGCTGCTGCTATCACTGCAGGATGCTGGTAGTGCCGAGCAGTTCAAGAAGGTGGATCATGACTACGTTGCTGCTGCTGCCGCTGCTGCCAAAGCAGCCGGAGTGCCGTACTTTGGACTCGTGACAGCTCAAGGAGCAAATGCAAATCTGTGGGCCAGCGATCTGAAACCATTCCATGCATTACTGTACTCAAAGACAAAGGGCCTGGTAAGTATAGTGTGTAAAACCCGATGCTGTTTGTTATTTGTCTTTCTCCCATTCAAGCCACACACATATAGGGTTGATTTCATGCATCGCACATTTGTGCGAGCGATCTGAAACCATTCCATGCATAATTGTACTCCAAGACCAAGGGTTTGGTGTGAGCGCACCTTTTTCCTTTCAATTTCTTAGTGTTCATTTCATGCTTTTGCCAAATGCAAATCTGTGGGCCAGTGATCTGAAACCATTCCATGCATACTGTATTCCAAGACCAAGGGCTTGGTGAGTTGTTAAAACCTGTTCTGTTCTTGCTTCGCTGCTGCCTGAGACTGTCTCCTGGACCAACACAGTGTGTTATGGTGCTTTTGTAAATTTGCATTCATTAGTAAGTGATTGAACACTGTTTCACGCAATTCCGACACACAGGGCTGGTATGCCGGTAAATACTTTTGTTTCCTTGCCTCTGTTGCTGGCCGGGAACTCTTTTTATGACCAAAGCAAAGGGAGAGGAGTTTGGGTTATGTGTGGTGTGGGCAAATGTGTGGTATGGAGTACTTTGTAATGCGCATTCGTGACCGAGTGATTTTGAGAGAGAGAAGTCACCGTGGGTACCTCACCATCTAGAATGGTACTCTCCACACTCAATAGGAAACCGATTGAAAGCAACAAATGACAAGACCAGACAAGATTTGCCACCAACTCATGCATCACTGTACTACAAAGACAACCGGCCTCGTGGGTGTTGGAATGGTCTCTGCTGCTGCCGCTACGTTCTGAACATGCATTCAACAAAGGATTGCCGTTTTGATTAAATGCCGCTGCTGCTGCCACAGGCTGAAGAGTCTGTGAAGTCACATGGTTTTGCGCGCACCGCCATCTTCCGACCCGGTATACTGAACCGTGAGGACAAAGCAAGAACATTGGAAAAGGTACGTGCGACCGTCAGTAAAGCAATGATGTCATTCAAGCTGCCAGGTATGCAGCACCGGGACTGCTGCTGCTTGCATAAGAACCATGTGACCAGTGCAGTTCGCCAGTCCTTCCGGCACCTTCCTCCCGCCGTTGTGATTGCAGTAGTAGGGTTCAGGTTTGAGTAGTGATTGTAACAGATAACACAAAGGACTAACCGCTGTTGTTGCTGCTTCTGCTTACATAACTTGGCTGCGTCAGGTGTTTTCTCCGATTATCAGCCCCATTATGGGCAGCATTGCGGTGTCAGATGTTGCAAAAGTCATGCTGGCAGATGCTGCTGCATTCAAAGCGGGAAAAGTCACCGGCACCAGCACCTTTGAGATGAAAGCTCTGTTGAAGGCAGCAGCAGCAGGCACAGCACCACAGTAGATGGGTGCACTGCTGCCAGCAGCAGCACTCAGGCGGCTGGTATGGCTGCTGCTGCAGCTGCTTATAAGTGCCGGAGAAGTTAGCGGCACCAGAATAGTTATTTGCAGCAGCGGGCTCAGGGCTATAACTCTTGCGGTGCAGGGTAACTCAGGTGCAGCATTGAACCTTGATTCCAATGTGGCCTACCCTGTTTGCATTGGCTCAGTCAACCTCGCTCTACAAACATGTGCAGCCCAACAGCGTGCGGTGCTGCTGCACGGCTGCGTGGCGCTGCCTGGCTTCGGAACGAGGCTAACGGTTGCGACGCTACAGATTCCCTTATGTAACTGCTGCAAGCCTAGGCAAAAATCAGATGCAAGCATTGTGTCCAATTGCCCGTTCAGTAAAGTCTCTGCCGCGTTCATTGCCCGTCAGAGGCTCTGTTGGTCTCACTGCAATCGTGTCTGCCCCACTGGTTTGGCGACAGCTCGTGCTCTGATACTGGTAAATTAGCCGTTTTAGTTGCAGCACCAATACTACCACAGTTGTTCTGTGATTGCGCTGGCTGAAGGCGTAAGCCCACGTGAGCATAATCCCTTACATCCAAGGAAAAAGGCTATGAATTGCGTCCAGCAGCCCTCAAACGCTGGAACTACGTATAGTTAACGTACTGATGAGTGTTAGCATCTCCGTACAGTCGCACTGCTAGTCTCCTTGACGTCTCTGGCGTTGACACCATCCATGAGCCAGAAAGGTCGGGTAAAACGTGACAAATGGCGCGAGGAGCTGGCACAAGCGGAGCACAAACACGCAAGATGGGTTGAGAAAGTCAATGCGCTGGAGCATGAACAGGTAGGAGGCGTTGTGTGTGCAGTCAACAGCAGCCAGCTGTGGTTTGTACATTGTCAAGACAGCAGTACTGCAACCAGTTGCTCTGCAGTGGAAATCGCGAGTCATGCTCTCAACGTGTTCATGATGTCTGTCTCTGCCTTTCAACATGCTTGATTGTCTTCAACCTCTATGACAGCCTCCGATGATCCACGATGTTTGAATACAACCCTTCATTTGTCTAAATTGGTCCAATGTTAGTTGTTATACATCATTGTGCCACCCTTTTCTGTTCTTTGACTGTCAGTCTGCATCCTTTGTTTGATCTTCTTGCACTTCGTTTGAAAGGAGGAGCAGTTCCTGCTGCAACTGTGTTGTTGATTGCTTGGGTGTTGCGAAGTGAACAGTACCGGTACTATTTGTACCAGGCGGCCTGCCTATGTATGTCTGCAATTTAATTGTTTATGATTGCACATGTTTTGTTGTGTTTTGTTGTTCGCAATTCTGAGGGCACACGAGCAACTCCAGCTTCAAATGATTGAAGGGTTGCTAATCTTTTCCCTTCATCTGATCCAGGTGTACTTGCGAATGTGAACTCTCAACACACGACACTCTGGGTTGACACCGTGCTTTATCTGGGTGCTGGTTGACTGTTTATCTGGTTTATTTTGTTGCAGGAAATCTTGAGGGCTCGTGAGCAATTGCTGCTGCAAATGATTGAAGGTCTAAGAGTCATATCTGACTCGATGGTGGACTACATCAAGCAGCAGCAACAGCAGCAATCCAAGCAGCAGCAGCAGCAGCAGCAATATCCACAAGTGACAGCCTGTTGCCAGGCTTTGTCAAGCCCTCCCTGCTGCCAGCAGCAGCAGCATTGTATGCCGGCAGCAGCCTGTTGCCAGCCTGTGCCAAATCTATACTGCTGTCAGCAATTGCAGCAGCAGCAGCAGCATTATATGCCGGCAGCAGCCTGTTGCCCGCCTGCACCAGACCTACACTGCTGCAAGCAGCAGCAGCAGCAGCAGCAGCACTGCTGCCAGCAGGCTAGTAGCCTACCAGAGCCAGCTTGCAAAGACAATCTTGCAATGCATGATTGTGTAGGCAAAATGCAGTTGTGTGGAAGCGGGTGCACAACCAGCATGCGGGACCTCGACTGGTTACCAGATCTGCATCACGAGCAGCAGCAGCAGCAGCAGCCGCTGCCGCTGCCACTCCATATCGCCGATGCACCTCTGGATGAAGTGGAGTTGAAATTGCTACAGGTCTTTCTGGACATTCCCCAGCAGCAGCAGCGATCTGGATGCTGGCATCAAACTGCTGTTGCCGCTGCATCTGATCAGCAGCAGCAGCAGCAGCAGCAGCAGCAGCAGCGTGGCAGCAGCGAAACTAATGAAATTTTGCAGCGAGCACACAGTCTTGACTTGCAGATAGACAAGTTGATGCAGTCAGCAGCAACGGCGGCTGCAACACCCGCGGCGGCAGCAGCAGCAGCAGGGGAGGAGCCTAGTCAGGAGGAGCGCATACAGCTGTTGGGCAGGCTCTTTGCTCATGCTACACTCAGACAGGTACCATCTCATGGTTTAGCTGTTCTGTACTGCTGTCAATTCTAGCATGTAGTGTTTCTTCCACACATCATTGTTGAGGTCAAATGCATATGACTTCTAAGGACTATGGATGCAAGTAGCAGATTGGGAAACTGATCCACGCATAACACACATCACAGCACGATATGCAAGAAGAAGAAGAAGAGTTACCCTTCCGGGCCGCAAGGCCTTTGGGACGAACTTGGTGGCTCAACCACACTGACACCACGAGATTAGATCATCATGATTGCAAACAATCATGCATGTTGGATGCAGGTAGGGTTGTTATTCTACTCAGCGGCCATGTAATGAGTTTATCTGGCTGCGGGTCACCTTTCTGCTCAGCAGCTCATGTGTGCCACAAGTTCCTAATCCACATGCGATGCACCCTGCTGCCAGCATGGAATGGGTCATTCCATGCCTGTGCAGATTGATCAGTCACAGCCACAGCACTGACAAGCTGCTGCTGCTGCCGCTGCTGGTTGTCGTTCTGGATTTTGCCTGTTAATCACATAACGTTCTGGTATTTTCAGCGACATGTGGAAGCTTGCGCAACTTTTGCGCTCCTCTGCTGCTGCTGCTGCAGGTGCTCAGCATGTCTGCTTCACAGATGCTCACACGGATGCGAGACCTGGTCGGCCAGTGCGCCATCCTAAGCTTCCAGGGCAACACATCATCGCACTGGCACACGCCGGCAGCAGCGCCGTCGCCCGCGGTAACCAGCAGCGGCAGCGGCGCGGGACCCCGCGGATCGGTCGCTCTCGCGCGCCCTGGAAGCCCCGGCAGCTCCGCGGCGAGCGGCGGGAGCAGCGGCAGCTCCACGGCGGTGGAGCAGTTTACAATCCACCCGGCGTTCGAGTTTGTCGCGATCAAGCTCGGCGCGATGTTATTTGAGCCGCAGAAGTTTCACGAACTCCGGGTGTTAGAGGTGCAGTCGCAGTCGCAATATAACATGCTTCCGGCGGGCTTCTGGCAGGAAGTCGCGGACAAGCTCGAACTCAGCGATCAGCAAGTTCGCCGCCTGATAATCCTCCGCGAGTTGACGCTGCCGAAGTTGGCGAGCGTAGCTGCGAATATCGGCCAAGCCGCGACTGAGCAGCACGCAGCGATCGACGCGCAACTCGCGCAGCTGCAGAAGCTATCGTTGGACGATAGGCCCCAGCAGCCGCAGCAGCAGCGGGCTGCACACATGACTTGGCAGCAGTTGCAGCAAGCTCAGGAGAGTTTAGTCATGCAACAAGAAGCAAATATGGCAACGGTCATGAGAGTATCTCTGACGATTGGCATGGGATCTATAGCAATCCTAACATTCAAACAAATGGCGCTGTTCATAGCAGGTGAGCGGTGATCAACATTTGCTATGATCTGCACTTTGGCACTGCTGCTGCTGCTGCTACTGCTAGGCTTTAGAGAGACTGATATTCGGCTGGCTCATGATAGCTCCCACCAAGCTTTGTACGTTCATGCAGTGGCGAATAGATACTGGCTGGGAGTAGTCCAACATTCTGCTGCTGCAGCGATCACAATTTGATAGCGGTGGTGTCAAACCTAAAATGAGGTCAAATCCAAGTCAATGTTCACCAGCATACTGTTCAGAATCATAAGTTTGCGGTACAGTGTGACCCCAAATGCTGGCTCTCAAGACCGAAGTGCCTCCCCCAATGCGTGTGTAGACAGCACTATGTTATGAAGCACTGTGTTATGAAGCTTATTGCCATCTGCAATAATAATAATCTATGCTGGGTTACGCCATAGCCTTAGGCCATTTCAATGTTGGTATGAAAGAATAACGTGTGTGTTAAACATTGCAGCTTCATATCCCAGCTCTCCACGTATGGACCAACTCATGGCAGCAGTGGCCACACTGCCAAGGTATCAGCAGCACCAGAGCAAGCAGCAGCAGCAGCAGCCACAGAAGTCGGGGTAACGTCTAGGGGCTGGCAACAGAAAGAGCAGCAGCGGCGGCCGCCCTTAACTATCACTGATGCAGCAGCAGCAGCACTACCGAGGTATCAGCAGCACCAGACCCAGCAGCAGCAGCAGTAAAGGGCTTCTGGACTGCATTTGATGACAGCAGCAGCAGTAGCAGCAGCGTCTACAACCTGCTACCTGCTGTAGCCAAAAGTGCCAGGACAGCAGCAGCAGTATCAGCAACAGGCGACATCATCACCGGCAGCAGCAGCAGCAGCAGCGTGACGCCGGTGCTGCTGCCAGTGCTGGTGAGCTGATGAGGGCAACAGGCCGAAACAAAACTCCAAGTACCATTGCCTTTGCCTACAGCCTGTCCTGTACACCTTGTTGCAGTATCATTGGTCTGTCGCTCTGTAACCCTGGGTTGCAGGCAGCGGGGTCTACTGGCCAGTCAGGGCCTCTGTGGTGGTGCCTTGTGTTGAATTCAGGGTTCGAGGTTAGGTTTATGGAAACCCTCTGTTGGATTTGGGAAGCAGTTAGGCACAAGATTCCTTGTGTGTGTGTGATCTCGTGCAAATGGCGCTTGATGCTTGTGGAACAACACACACGGTTATCATTATATTTATGTGTTATGCATGCTAGCCACTAGCGGCTGCCATTTAGCAGTGCTGCACTCAAGATGAGTGTGCCAGGGAAGAAAGTGCTTGAGGTTGTGGCTAGCCAGAATCCACAGACTACAACTGGCACACGTTGTAAACACAGCCTTCTATTACTGTGATCTTGTCTGGCTGTGTTGTGCCGCTGACACCACCTTTGGATGCTTGATTGTGACTGCTTTGTGACTGCTGTTGTCACATGCTATGTACTGCCGAGCAACAATTGCAGAGTAATCTGCAGTATGGTTACAAGGTTCTATGTCTGTATTTGTGTCCTGCATCTAACTTCGACACAGCGGCTGCGTTTCTAGCTGCTTACAGCTGCATATCGCTGCTAGTGCTGGCCTACTTTTTGTACTGTTTGTGCATTTGTTTGAGGCTGATGGCATTTGTTGGATTTGATAGTATAAAGCAGTCGGGAGAGGGCTTGGCATCTGATTCTGAAATGGGTGGGGGCATATATATCTGAAGTAAAGTGTGTTTATGAACTCAGTTCGAACAGGGCTTGCACTTGAAGTTGAAATGGATGGGTTGTACAAACGCCCTTATAACCTAGCATGATTTTCATCCTAATGTTTCACGGCTGCTGGGAGTGTTGTGCTGTTACTGGTCTGGACCTGAATATAGTTTAAGTTTGGCTCTGATTAGCTTTTGGCAATATTACAATTTGTCAGCAATGTAAAGAACGGTTGCTACTCTGGGTCACCCAGACCACCGTGGTCTTTGTATGGTCATGTGTCCAGTTACATGGGGGGGGGTATAGGCTGTGCAAAACCTGGGGATGTTGTCTGTTGTTAACGGGGGTTCAACAAGTGGCACGTGTACTGTTCTGTAGTTTGAATATGATGTCTTGCTGGGGAGTTCAGCGGCCCATAAACGGCCACAAACTGTTTCAAATCAAGTTGACATAGAGGTTGCTTGCTACTTAACACACTGTGCTTGCTTTTGACTAGAGCAATGCATGTCTCATGAGTTTGGTATGTGTGTGGCTAGTTGGCTTGTGCTGTTTGATGCGAGTGCATACTGTATTTTCATTATCGTTTGTAGCTGATGTTACTACATATTGTTTTGGTTATTCTTCATATCTGATGCGACTATCGTACTCATGGCATGTATAAAGGGGGTCAGGGGGCCGTGTGTCGCTGCTGTGATTTACAACTGATGAATGCGCTTGTGTTTCTGTCAACATTGAGCCACAGTATGCTTGTTGTGCTGTAGCTCTGATGGAGTCGAGGCAGTGTGGGTTTTGGCGCCATCGGCAACCCTGGGTGATTGGCGGCGTTTCGAGTCTCTTGTTGCTGGTTTTGAGGAGCACGTAATCCCTCAGTCACTGGCGTGTGCTGTGCTGCAATCTTGCAGCAAGTCGAGTCATTGTGGCAACGTTGCAACTATACTATAATCAACATTTAGGCCATTACGAAGTCTAAATTGACTCATCACGGTGATGCACCACTTTTTCAATCTACAGCTGATCCTGAACATTATTGAGATGAGCTTTGCCAAACACCTCAAACAATTGTGTTTCTCATACAAATATTCTCAGAGCATTCTTGGGGTCCACTGAACTGAAAGACATGGTATTGCGGTGTTGAGGGGCCCCAGACACGGTGTTGCTTCTCTGAAACTGTCCTACAGCTTTATGCCTCAGTCATTCTTCGCATGTTGTCCTGCGGATCAACTCTATTAGGGTGCGCTTATTACCATTAGCAGCACCAACAGTTCATATCCCTGTATCCAATCCCTAGACATGGGTGTTTCAGATAGTGCAGTACATGCAGTGCAGTATGGGTTTGCGCCTTCCATGCAAGTATGGCAGTGATAGAATCACTGCTTTGGGTGCTGTTGTTTCCGCCTCTGAAATGGGGCGCCGGGGCCGATGGCCACAGTGCTATGGCTGGTGGGTAGCTTATATATATACAGTGCAGTACATACCTGCTTGCGCTGGATAAACACCGCAGCTCTTGCCAGCGCATCTAACCTGTTGCATGGCTCAGAAGCTGTTACACACACTTGGTCGTTCTGTTGCAATGTCACATCCATGTTGACTTTATGTCTTCATGTCACATATGTACGTGCCATTCACTGTGGTTGGGGACGCTTGTATGCAACCTGGACTGTGAAAAGCGTGTTGCAATGCGAAATGTATCTGGGGCAGCAGCAGCAGCATGTCAGCATGCGCATCGGCGCAGTGAGTATAATGGATATGAGGTCACAACACACCGCTTCTAGCAGCAGCAGCAATGCACAACAGCTGCCATGTAGGTGGCAGCGGTGGCAGCATCACGGTGGCAGTTATGTTGCTACTGCTGCCAGCAGTGGAGCATTCTAGTGCAGCAGCAGCAATGAAAGCTTGCCTGCCCGGTTGGTCTTTCAGCTTTCTGTTAGCACCGTCTATGCTAGCCAGCCAGATGCTGCTGCGGCTGCTCAGCAGTACTAGCATTGACAGCAGCATCGGCAGGAGCAGTGGCAGCAACGATGCGCTGACGGGGTGTACATGTGCCATGCCTACCTAATTTTTCAAGGTTTTGTCTGGTCATGGGTCGAAACTCGGCATGTTTTTCAGCATGAAGTCACATTTGGTGGCTTGTTTTCTCGCTTGGGTTGGAGTTTGTCCTTGACCAGCGACTGCAAGGCTGGTTTGTGACACGCTGGATTTTCACTGTTTCTGATGATCGATTTTACACTCGATGTTCTGACAAGTGTTTCGGAATCTGGTTGGTCGTGACGATCTGCAGACATTGTCCAGACATAGCAAATACCAGCCTTGTATAGGCTACCCAGTTACGGCAGCGGTGATGCCATAGCAGTACTGCAGACGGCATGGATGTGCTATGCGTCACAGCACTGTGATTATATCTTGAGGTTGACCAAGCATCGGCACATGATGCGGAATGCTACACCTATACGTGTACACGCCGATGAAGTGTTCACCGGAAATAAACATAGACATGTAAGCCAATTCCGGCGACTGGCCCTTGAGCGTCTAATCTCCAAGGTTCTCACAAGAAACAGCCTGGCGGTTGGGGTCTAACCGCTACTAGCCAGTATGAAATTGGCCTGTCTGATCCGAGCCGACTGCAGGCGGGCATGCATGATGCTGAGGGTTCTCAGATATGCCGTCTACCGTAAACATCGCCACCGCAATTTCGGAAAACAAACAAATATAAGCTGCCCGCAGATGAACGTGTGCCAGCCTAAGACTCCTGTTGCCGGGTTGATACCAGGTTTAATTCAGGACGTCAGGCGGCACAAGGTAGTCATAGCAGTGGTGATTTGTTGAGATTGCTCCATTGTGCGCTGAATTCGTGACTCCGGGCAGCGGCCCGAAAACCCGGGTAATTGAAACCGCGCGGGACTTCTCGGGACTTCTCGGGAAGATGGGACGCAGTGGTACCTGATGCAGACTGAAGTAAAACATGTTGCGCTAAACATAACCACTACTCCAGTTTTCCGAGCCGCGTTGCAGTCAAGCTCTCAGTAACCTCGCTAGGCTTCCCGACAATACGCTAAAGTATCTAGCTATAGACAGGCTGAGTGTCTGTGCTAGTTATTAGTCATGGGCTTCGGGCTATTCGCATGCTGGAGTGGAAGTAAGACAAAGGATGCCGCAACCGGTGACCCTGGAGTGGGCAATGTGCTGCATCAGGTAAGAGTATGGAGACTCTCATCAGATTTTTGAGGCTTACTGAACACTTACCTTCCACGTTGGCATCAAGGAACGCCATCTTGGATACGAACTAGGAGTCTGCATGGACAAAAGACACCTTGAATTAGACGCATGACTGCAACGGCACCACCCGTGATGGGTATTTGGAACTCATGATTGAAGGTGCACGTGTAGACGCGGGCGAAGGCCCCTTCTGCAGAACGATAGGGCGAGCAAAACTCACCCAGCAGAGTTCAAACAACTGTTGGCCTCTGGGAGCAGTGCGGGATAATGGACAGTCGTTAACCACCTCCTTCTGGTTTGTTGTGCAGAATAAGCCTGGGGAACCAATTGAGCTCAACCAGCGGGTAGGTTATTGGTGCTTGTGTCGCTTTCCTAGTATCCTGCTAGCAACCCCGGGTGCAGCAAATGTTCATTCGACTCTTGGCTAATGCCTGGGCAGGCTGGCTGCTCCTCATCAACAATCAAAGCTTCGATTTCAAAAGACAACTCATGCAAGCATCGGGGCGTCATCATTTCAGTGCTGAGCGAAATCAATTTCAATGGGATGGTAAGAAGCCATTCCAGGCCAGTAAAGCTGGTCATGTTCTCACATTACCAATACCATGCAGACGCAGAAAGGATGCATCGTTAGTGAATGCTGTGCAGTGGGCCCCAGGTGTAGATTCATCTTGAAAGTACATGGCGGGTAAACATCTGAGGCGCCGGGGTTAACACCAGATCACTTGGTTTCTTGCGGCTGCTAGCCAGGCTGCTGTGACAGGCTGAAGTTTCTACAGTTAGTTGCATGTGAATAGACTCTAATCTAGTTCATGCATGCTGTAACATGCTCAGTGCATAATGCTGTCTTCACCGTTTTCGCCTATTGCCGTTGAAGCATTGGACATGCGTTTATCATACAAACATTGGACATGCGTCCTGTGGAACGTCACACGCCATGACAAGCATTTGAGTTGAATGGATCACCACAGAGAATGCAGTCACTGCAGGATCTAGAATGCTCTGCAGCCTCTGAAAGTGCCTGTGCTGCGCACCATGGTATGGGAAGCGTCTAGTGAAGCTGACTCTTGTTGTGCTGCCTGCGTACTTCATCCACCCTTGCACCAGAGCTTCTGAGTCAGTTAAGGCAACCCAAGGTGGTCCGTAGGCGTTGGCTGCCAAATGTCTGATCATTGCGGACATGTAAACATACCTGTGCATGAACATGGGCTGCAAATCATGACAGTCCAACAGCTTGCTGTAGCATGTAAAGATCAGCTGATCTGCGGGTCAAGAGGCCAGCGATCCCATACTTTTGCCGATTGACAAAAGCAAAGAAGCTATCCTGCGCGTAATTCGCTCGATAAATCAAACCTACATGGCTGCGCAGTAGCTCAGCAGGCCTAGTGCCGCGATTGCTGCTGCCGTATCGGTGACCTCATGAAATGGATCTGATCCTGCCTTCCTGTTACCTCTACCGGTAACAGAGCGGGCATTGTGTGTACAG
>NSMO01004324.1:16241-30139 GCA_002588565.1 Coelastrella sp. UTEX B 3026 | reverse complement strand
GCACAGCTCCCTGAGCACGCCTGCTATGAGCCCTGTGGGAGACGGAGAGTGTGAGGATCTCTTAGGTGACAGTTCAAACCCTGGTCGCTGCATAACCCTCGTTTTTTTATCACTGCAGCTGCCACAGATACCCTAGCACTACGCGGGTTCATTCATGCATTTATCCACGAACGCCAAGACCCGCATGTTGCTTGCTAAACCCTGAGGGTATAGCTACTCCCTGCAGACACGTTGTTAAATCCTCAATTGTGCTGCAAAGTCAGCGACCCTGCATGTGTTGTAAATTTTAACAGCGGGCGCCTGTACATATCTTGCTGTTACATTGTTATAACTTTGTCAGTACATTGTTTTATGACAGGTGAAGATGAATACAACTGTATTTCAAATTCCTTGTACAACACACCCGAGATGACGTGGACTAACCAAAACAACGAAATCAAAGAGGGACTCCCAGAACGATCCGACTTCGGCAGCAGCTGCGGTGGCAGTAGTGTTGTCCAACTCCTAAAACCCAATGACAGCAGCAGCAGCGGCACCAGCAGTAAACCCCGTGATGACAAATCACGACGATCTAAACCCTCGACGGAAGCCTCAGGCTGCAAAGGCAAATACAAGTTAGGGTTTATGTGTCTGCTGCTGCCGCTGTTGCTAGCGCTGGCAGCAGCTGCTGCTGGGTTTGTGGCATGGGCGGGTATGAGTCAGCGGGCGGCAGCGGCAGCAGCAGGGGGGTCACCGAGTCCGATGGGCTTCCAGATCACACTGGCGGTGCCAGCTGTTAGTCCCAGCCAGGGTTGTAACAACTGGTTTGGATCTGTCCCGGTAAGCTTGCACCCATCAAATATTCAGGATTCTGCACCAGCTGATCCTCTAGCGCCGGTTCCATATTCCTGAGTGCGCTGTCTTGATCCGCAGATTGGTCCTGCTATAACCTGCTAGGTGTCACTATGGTCTGCAAAGCCTGCCGCAGTGGAATTGCCATGTCACAACAGTTTTTGGGTAACCTGCAGAGATACCCTCTTAACGTCTGAGAGCAGAATGACGTAACTGGCAACTTGGCGCTGTGCCATGTAACAGGAAATGGCCAGTAAACATGCCTGCTCTGATGCACGGTGTGTTGCTGTCAGGCAATTACTGCTCCTGCAGAGACAAACCCTCTGCATTGAGACAACCTGTGCTGCTGCTGCTGCTGCTGCTGCTGCTGTTTGTCCTGCAGCGCATTGGTCTGTACCAGCGGCTCGTGGCAGCAGCGTTCTCAGAAGTCCTGAATGTCAATATGACGTCATATGACGTCAAAGTGTTAGTCTGTGGCGGCAGAACCTTCTATGACGCTGATGCAGGAGGCGTTAATTCAGGTGTTACAAACCCCCAAAATAACAAACCCAAGGTGGTACCGCCAAGTGTGGCAAATGATACAAGTAACGCGTTATACGACAGAAAAGTGACATATCTAAAAGCACCGGATTTTGGTAGCCTGGCAGCGATGGCAGCACACCCGGCTGAATCCGCACTGGCAGCAGCGCTGGCAGCAGCAGCACCGCACGTGGAGCAGCAAAATGTTGGGCCACCTTTTGCTGCTGCTGCTGCTCCTCGGCCGGCAGCAGCGTCGCGGCCGCCAGCAGTGTACACCAAACCCGCACAGGCACCCGTCCTGGATGATGATGGTGATGCATTGGATGGGTCTTCCGCTGCTGCTGCTGCTGCTGCTGCTGCAAAAGCAGCAGCAGCGCCAGTGGGGGTGAGCAAATCAGGATCGCCATCATCCTCCAACTCCAAACAGCAGCAGTACCCCTTGTCCTTCACTTCTGGCAGTGTCGGCAGCAGCAGCAGCAGTGGCGGCAGCAGCGATGGCAGCAGCAGCAGCAGCAGCCGTCAGGTTATGGTGGAAGTTATAACAACGTTTGCAATCCCGGCCCCAGCGGCTCCAGATAAACGAGCTGCAATTCAAGATATTGTTATTAGATCGTCTGCAAATATCTTGGGAGGTCCTTTGAGCCGATTCTTCGGTGCGCAAACAAAGTTCATAGATGCTGTGCAACCACTGGAGACTGCTGCTGCTGCTGCCAGCAAAGATATGGAGGCTGGCATGCAGGAGCCTTACAGCAGCAGCAGCAGCAGCAGCAGCGTGCCAGCCAATGTCACTTATAGTGACAGCTTGCCGCTCTCTGGTGGCAGCAGTAGCAGCAGTGGTGCATTAGATAATGCAAGGGTTGATCCAGCAGCAGCAGCAGCAGCGCCAAGTCCACCACCAGCGCTCGCCAAACCTCAGTTCCCCGCCCCCCTGCAGCCAAAGCGCGAAGCGCCATCGCTGAAAACTGCACAGTCTACTCCTGGTGTGAAGTCCCAAAGTTCACAGTCTGTTTCTGGCGTGAAGAACTCCCCACCACCAACTTCACAGTCAGTCACCACTGTGAAGTTCACAAATTCACAGTCAGGGACAGCCAAGAAGTCCACAATCTCACAGTCTGAACTGAATTCTATAGATGGCAAGCCTACCCTCCTAGGCGGCAGTTCGCTGACTGCTGCCCCGGTTATTACTAGTACTGAACCGCTGACGTACGATACGGCACCGACTTGTGAGTTTGCGCCAACGATGTTGAACAGTGTTGTGGACGGAGTCGGCAGGTTTTGGGGTCAGAAGAATGGCAAGCAGTGTGCATTCAAACCTATCAAGGGCCCGGTGACTCAGGTGAGACAGTAACAACCGGTTTTTCTTATTGCTGAACGAGACGGCGGTTTTGTTCAGGGTTTTATGCAGTATGGGATGCAAACCCAGGTGTTAACGTCCCTGAATTGGGCTGTCAGCAAGTGATAATGCATGTTGATACTGAGTATGCTATGCCAACGCAGTTGAGCTATGTTGTGCGGCGAGCAAGGTGCCTAGGTGTTGCTCAGCAGATACAGGTCGAATGGTGACTGAGTGCGTATGCCACCTGTTGGCTAGGCGCCTGAACTCATGCCTTCCAAGTGTGCCGGCAGCGCACCATGCCACCTGACACGGGCTGCATCATGCACTGCACTGCTGCATCTCAGGCAAAGTCACGCATTTACACTCTCATGCTGGTTGCATGCTGGTACTCATCACTGCAACTGTTTTGTCGTTTACTGTCTGCAGGGACCGCCCTTGACTTGGAACTCGGCGAAGACCTGCACCGGTAAACCCACGGACGCGAACAGCATGCTAGATGGCGACGGGCGCATGTGGGGCTGGGAAGACGGCAGGAGCTGCGCTTTCCGTAAAGTCAAGCCCGCTGACATGCCGGTTTACGTAAGCATCACGAATCCGGCGGATCTGCAAACCTTGATCAAACAAATGCATTCGCAGGCTAGCACGTCGGACGATGCGAGCGACGACTTGGAGTTCGTCGACGTGAATCCGGCGAAGGTCGAGGTGATTTGGGAGGTCGCGCCGGTGTGCCGGTACATACCGACGATTGGGAACACCGTGCCGGACACGTTCGGGCGGCTGTGGGGCTGGCAAGAGGACAAGAGCTGCGCTTTCAGGGTGAGTGCTACTGGTGGGATCTTGGATACACTGTATCGTGCTGTTACTGCTACATGTGTGCTTTGAGGCACTTTGTGGAAGAATAGCCTGTTCACAGTCTCACCTTGTTAAGCCCACTCCGGTATCCGACATGCAGGGCAGTGAGCCACGAACCAGCTGCTGGTGAATGGGTGGCTGAAATCCTCGTCACTTGCAACTTGTTGTTGCCCACACAGGCCAGCACACGTAATGGCATTCAATATGTCATGCTTGTGATTGCATTGCTCAGCTCCCTCTGCGGAGGAAAAGGGGGTGAGCACGCTCTCGTTCTACCATTTGAGCTTGCACCTTTCTGTGCCTCCTCAGGTGGAAGGCCAGCCAACCCTGTAACCTCAGGAGCTTTTGACTGTCCTGTGGGGACACGCACAGCTAGTGCAACATCCGCAGCAATGCAAGCCGATGCTTGGTTCAGATCTGATACACTCGTCGATCGTGAAGGATGTCACTGCCTGGAGCATGGTGTCCCTGGGCTGACTTTGCAGCCAAACAAGAAGCTTCGCAGCGCATGATCGACACGTTTGGATGGTAAAAATTGTATCAGGGGTGTTTTGTGGTACTCTGGAATCAGCTCATCGAGTCCAAGGGCAATTGCTTGATAGCGATTGCTTCTAAGCACTGCTATGCATTGACCGAACCATTCAATAACTCTCTGCTTGATAACTTGGTTATCCCCCAGCAACGCATGTGGTGAGGCATTTGATTGTAGGCCCCCACCAACGCATTGATTGACAGCGTAGGGTTTTACGCATGCATGCGCTTTGCATTCAGTTTTAGCAGCAAATCTCCGAGGTGTCAGCTGTCTTTGTGTTTTATTAGCAGGCTGGTATTGTACTTGAATTGAAGAATTGTTGCTGTTATGCCCCAGTTGTGTCAGCCAGATGTGGCATACCTTGAGCTATCATTGGATCTCTTGGACGGGGTGTTGTGATCAGCAACCTTGTGGCGAATTGGTAGTTTAGTATCACTCCTACATCTACTAGTGATTGACAATCATGCCCCTACAATTTCACTGCAAATACATGCCAAATAGTGAACAGAATAGTGCACAGCACAGGTGCACACACCAGCATCAATGCATGACACCAGTACGCCAAATTTTTGTCCCGGCTACGCATGCATTGTGATCAGTCTCATGCTTGAGTCATAGTTATGGCATGCATGCTGGAGGCTCTCTTTAACGCAAACAACCTTTGAATTAGTAGTTTGAAAGTTAGCAGCATTGTCGACAGCCTATGTGATGATTTGGCCTTCAACCTGTTAGTAATGACTAGCATTTGAAGTTGACATGGAGCTCAGCATCCTCTTGAAATGGAAGTAATCTAGTACAGGACTGCAGGCCTTGATTGGCCCCCAATTTTTTCTCCATGTGTTCTGCTGTCACTGGCTCATCGAGCTCTTGACAAGACGTTATAACCCTCTATCGTGGCTCTCAGCTGCCACATGCAGCTGTGTTTACTGCAGCTGCATTCATAGTATATGTATGCTCAAGTAGCTTGTGCATTTACAATTAGTTTGGAGTCCAGGCTAGCGTTGGTTCAGAAGCTGTTGCAAATGATATCTGAAGCAGCAGTGAGTATATGCAAGAGCTTTGGATCTACGATGGTCTACAAATTGTTTTTTGTGTGGCATATTCAGTGGTATGATTGCCACCTATAAACTGCTTGTCGGTATACAGCTTGTGACAAAAGGGGACCTGTTGACACTTTCCATCAGGGGACCATGCCATTGCCATGCCAGCCACAGCAGTCTGGTTGTCATTGCAGATTGTTGAAACGCATGTGCCTAGCCATGGCCTATTTTGCATTAAAAATTCGTTCATGGTATATGTATGCTACCTTTCTGTGGTGTCATGCAGCCCTAAACTGTTGCATGTTGATTGGGTTGCATGCTGCTTCTATGTGATTGCTTGCTGGTCAGTGCGAGCATGTTTGTAACACTTATATTCAGCCACAACAGGATTTGAGATACTTCAAGATATCTCAATGCTTTGGTCTCAGACGGTCCCAGAACTTCCTTCTGGCCAGCTGGTCGTAGCTAATCAGCAGCAAACCTTGTTATCATGTATGGGTATGCTTGCATCAATGTTCTGGACGTAACTATGTAGGGATGTAACCTCCTCAACTCAGGCCCGGTGAAATCGCGGTGCACTCACAAACAACAACAGGAGCAGTGTCACGGCCTGTTCGTCATGCTGACTTTGGTTATCTGCTTCAACCGCTGAAGCCTTGTGCATTGTGCAACCCTTGGTGGTTTGACTGGGCATCACTTGGGCAGTTTGGCCAGGCATGCTTGTGACCGCAGGGAGATTTGACCACATAATTTGATCAGCAATAACTGGGCACGTTTACTGCATACTGATACCAAACATGTCATACATGCATGTAGACTTGCAAACAAACTCAACACTGGAAAGCAATGTTTGTGCACTCAACAATGACTGGGATCATGTGTATTTGTGGCTTCAAGCCTAATCTAGTTGTTTGGTCCGGCGTTAAGGCTGTGGCACTTAGTTGGTTAGGATTGTTGGCTGCCCAGTCTATGCTGGCCTTGGTAGCCTACAGGGCATTACAGTTACTGTAGTTAGTCGGTATCACAACATTTGCTAGTCACTTGACTGCACACTGGTTCACTGACCTTCGAATGCAGCCAACTTTGACCACAAGATTTGACAGCATCTGGTTCGGCACTTTCACTCGGCATGTTATCAACTGTGGGCTGGGTACCAACATGAACCTTGGTTGGACCAACAGTTCAGGCAGTGTAATCAAGACACTAGGTAACCTTGTAGGCAGCATTTAGTTAGGCATGTTTGACTGTCCTTAGGCATCAGCAGTGCAGTGTGAGCTCCAGATTCTGTTGAGCACTCTCTCACTGTTCCCAACACTGCTAGATGTAGCACAGCCAGGATGCTTTGTGTGTTTCTGGACCAACACCAATCAGCAACATGTAGGCATGAAGCATGGCTAGTTGTGCGTGTATTTGTCCGAGAGTCTGTCACATCAATCTGCATGTGCTGAGGCTGACAAACTCTCCAACCCGCAATACGAGTGTATCTCTTTGGTGCAACGGTGCAGAAGAATCTGTAGCTGAGGTTTGTTTGTTTGTTGGCAGCATTCAGTTTTGTTGGCGGCTGTGTTCATCCTGCATCTGCTGTTGCTGTTGCCTTTTCACACATTAGCATCGTCAATCCAGCAGCAGGTGCTTGTTGCTGTACTGGTGCAGTGGCTGGTGGATCAGACAGTTCCGACCTGTTTCAATCTCGTAGGTTTCAGGAATGGCAGCAGCTGCTGCTGCTGCAGCAATGCTTGGCTCTTAGTCTACTGCTGACATGTTGTGGCGGCACATGTTGGACACAGGGTGGCAGCTGCATCTGTTACATGCATTGCACGCTTGATGAAAACTGCACAGCTGCAGCGCATTACTTGCACTTTGACACAAGTAAACTCCAGGGCAGCATGTCTATGCATCGTTGATGTTATGCCCATCACCGCAGCTGCAGCGCTGTGCTTTCATTCTGACAGTAGTAGTAGGCAGACATGACCATCTGACTGACTTTGACAGTAGATAGGTTGACGCTGTTATCCCTTTGGATACACCACCAGCAGAGGGATATGCCACCGCATTTGTTTTCCTGCATGCATTTGCTTACTGCTACACCGGGGGCACTGAATGGCAGAGGTTGCCTGCTGGCGTGTGGCATCTGGTGCTGGTGAATATATGCATGGCCAGCTTGCTGCTGCTGCAGAGCATGCAGTGGTGCTCTTGTTACCGCGTAGATAGACTCAGGTTGTAGAGCTGCTGATCTTCTGTTGCAGTAGCTAAGATCCTGAAGCTCGAGCAGCATGCAGCGTCATGCGTAAAACCTCAATACCAGTACCAGCATGCTTGATAGCATGGCAGCATATTTGCAATCGTGATGGAAGCTTATCAAATGCAACTAATCTGCATACTATGGTTGGTGGTTGGTAGGGGTGTAGCAAATGGCTTATTGCTGGTTCGCTTCAGGTGCGTGGCTTCTGCAACATGCTACTTTCTAGCAGTTTACATACAGTAGAGTAGGTGTAGGTGCAGTTAGATGACAACTAACATAACACTATGACATGACATGACGTGACATCGCATCTGACTTTGACCTGGCAAACTGTCATAACAATGTTGTTACATCTGATGTTTGACCGACCTATATGACTGTTATGGCAGGCGGTGGGAGGATAAGTTGTTCCAGATCTGATGTGCTTGCATGGGCAGCGGCTGTGCCGGGCTGACAGGTTGCATGTGCTTGTGTGCTTTCTTGCTGGCGCTTTCCTGTTGCTGAATGCCATTCACTGTGGGGCTGCATCTTTGTACTAAATGCTTTCGCATTGTTCGGCATGACCTTCTTTGAATCGTGCTGTGTAACAGCCTGATTTGGGTTCTCGTCACTGTAGTCTGGAGTCATACATGTTACCTTATTTCCACTCCTAGATAACAGTGTATCATACTGTGATGTTATTATTCCAGGCTGTATCTGCCATGACAGCATGCATAACAGCCTGTTATATTATCGTTGCTTTTTGGGCAGCGTGCTGTACATCCGAAGGCAGTGACCTGTGCAAATCGTGGGGGCTTTGAACACACAGCATTGCCCATGGCCTGACCTGTTGTTCTAGCCTGGTAAACCATGATGGCTTGCCCTGTATGGCACCTGATGGTTAAAGCCTGGTCGCATCCATGCAGGATGATGTCATTTCCTGGCACAGTGACCATGTGTAAAAGCCTTACGGTATGAGCCAATGCACTAGAACTGCACTACTGTCCAGCGGCTGTGCCTTGGACCGGGTGTATTATCATCAGAGGTATAACAAGAAACCCAACTGGGACCTCCTTGATTTCTCTCATGAGCTTTGTTGTAGGACTCATTTGTGGAAGCCGAGAAAGATGAGCAAAGAAGATTCGGGCCACGTTGGGCCCAGTTATTGCAGCCTGACTGCTGTTCCAGTGCGTCAGACCCCTCCGAGGTCAGACGCATGAGTCTTTAAGTATGGCTGACTGGTAGCAGTCATCATCATCCCCCTAACAAAGGGACTTTTCGACCCATCAAGACGCCCAGTAACTTGGCCTTGGCATGTTGATGTTTGCCCATGGTTTGATGTCGTCCTCAGAAGCCTTCAAGTTGCTGACTTTACTAAGCTGCCAAGCGGACTGCATTGCTGCAGCCTGCAACATGTCAAGGTGACTGAGCCAATGCATATGTGTTGATCTTCAAACCCTGCAACCCTGCTTGCAGACACTGCCACATATGGTGTGCCACTGTGATATCCTAGATTCTTGATCCGCGGCGGCAGTGCACCACTGAGTCTTCGGTCGTTGCATTGCAAAAACTGCCCCATGGGGCCACCCCGGGTGGTCTGCTGCTGCAGCCGGTCTGTCCAGTGCACTTCTTTGGTCTGACCGGTGCACTCGACTGCGGCTGCCAGGTTCAGGAGACCCCAAGCTGCCTGAGCCCCTCAGCCAGCCAGTTCGACCAACCAGTTCGACCAATCTTACTGCTGCAACCGCCAAGCTTGACCCCCGCCCCTTCGAGCTGGTCCTGCTGCTTCAATTTTTATCATACACCTACAACTGAGGCCCTGGACTAGACACCACCACCCTACTCCAGCTGCAGCAATCTTACTGCTGCATCAAGGTGACTCGTTGAGCTCCTGCTGCCTCATGCACTTACCCGCTGCTGCAGGCGCAGCAGTAGACTGAGGCCCCACGCTTCTGCTTAGAGAGTCTTTCTGCAGCAACCACTGCAACATACCAGCTTTACCGGCTTGCAATCATGCAGCTGCAACCGAGGCACTAGACTGGCAAGTGCAGCCCCTGCTGAAATCTATTATAACCGCTGCAGCAAACTGAGGTCCCATGCTCCTGCTTAGGGAATCTTACTGCTGGACCCGCCGGATGTTCAACACATTCACTTCAACAGCTCCTCCAGCAGAAGCTGCCACATGTTACTGCTGAAAATCAAAATCTAGACTGAACAACTGCAGCACCTGTTAAGGCAACCTTACTGCTGTAACCGCTGCAGTAGACTAAGGCCTCCGTTGGCTGCCCCGGCTGCTCCATCTTGCTGCACCAGAGCTCCTACTGGTCTATCCTGACTCAGCAGGTTCACAGCGTCCCAAAACCCCTGTCGCATGATCTTATCTGTGGGGTTTAACTCCAGACCTTGCTGAAACGCTTTAGCCTGTGGTGACACAAATAGATGTCTGGACGTTGTCAGCGTCAGAGCTTGTCATCCATGAACAGCACAGAGAGCTCTTTGGGTGGCAACCCCCAGGCATGACACTGCAGCTTTTGCCAGTGCACTTGACTTGTTGCATACTTTCACAAATACCATGTTGAACAGGGCAAAGGCAGCAGCCACATGGTCAACCCCGAAGTCCCCTGTTGGGATCAAACAGCTGCTGGTGGGTGAAATCGCCGGAAGCAGATCCAGTATAACTGAATGAGTAGTGCTTTGTTGGTTTCTTTGAACCCCATGAGCCGTTAGCTGGTTTCTTGCGGGTGTGAACCCTGGAGGTAAGTGGTGTAGTAAGTAGCAAGCTCCCCTGTGTGCGTATGATTGCAGTGCTAATGAACATACAGAGGCCACCGTACTGCATTTCCTGCAATCACACAGACCTAGCGCAAGAGCATCTTGACAACTTCAGATTCAAGCGCCCCCCCTGGGCATCACAATGACTGCCAGCAGAGCGCTTTGCTGCTGAGCCTGAGCGGTAGGCTATTGCACTGTATACAAGCAAGTATATCGACAGACAGGACTTACCGCTCCTGCATAGTCATGCAGCTGGTGCAGTGCGAAGCCCTTGTGGTAGTAGCCATCACTCAGCGTGGGCATCAGGTCAATCACAACCTCAGCATCCTCTACAACAGCAGAAACACACAAGAGTGTCGCAGAGCTGTCACCGGCAGCTGTAGTGATATGTCAGCAGGTGATCTCGTATCAATATTGCAACCCTGTACACCCCACCAGCATACCATTGCAACTTTACATGTGCAGATCAATGTGCTGTGAGATGCCAAATTGAGCAAGGGAACTTGCCAAGCCATTCAATGCGTGTGAGCAATGAAGCTGCACTGAATGGTGGTGAACACTGGCTGGGCAGCTGCTGCATGCCTTTTCTGCATATAGACAGCATCTGCTGCCGAACTGCACATTGGAAGTGCTCAGTGTGCTTGCATCCACAGGCGAATCCTACTACTGATTAGATTTGAAGCTAAACCGCGAGGCTGGAGCAACCGTTGCTGCATTTGCTGCTCACATCCAAACAGAAATGACGTCACATGAAGACGCCACGAATTGCTGCCGCTGCGCCAAGTTGCTGTGACTCTGAATGCTTCTGCTGAAGACGATTCTGCTGCTGTGGCAATAGCTGCAAGTCACATCCTGACTGCTCAATCATGTGTTGCTACTGCTACACGCTGTGTGCCAATCGGCTTGCAGCCAACACAATAACCCAGGTTTACCGAGAGCAGCTTCATAGTCTGCCAGGCAGGCGGATGCCACACAGCGCAGCCGGTGTAACTGCAGGAAAACAGTACCAACGGGACTATAGTAACAGCATGGTGTGGCCACTGCTGCGCCAATGCTCAGAAGAAGGAAATCCTGGTTTAAAAAACCACTTCTGTACAGACTTGGTGTTACAAACCAGTTCTGTACAAACCACCACATGTACAGCCGTGCCGCAGCAGGGGACCGTGCACCTGGCTCCTTGGCACTTAGCGCTACTGCGTTATGGTGTTTAACAGCTGCTATGGTCGTTCAGAAGAAATCTGAGAAACCTAATGAAACCTGAGGCTGCAGCAGACGGCCTGCTGACGTGCATCGCTGTTGCAGGATACTGAACGAGGTCTATGGCAAGCTATTGACAGGCAGAGGCTGCACAGGCCAACACGCGTCACTGCAAGCTATTTCATGGTTTCGGGGGTGGTTTTGTAGCTACCTTGTACGAGTCTGGATGCAAACTTATGGCTTCATCCAAATACAGCCTTGCGTCAGAAAATTGGTGCCTTAGCAGTGCCTGCTTGGCCGCTGCGCGCAGCTGCATGCCAAAGAAACAAACTGCATCAGTACCGGACGCCTTCTGTCTGCCATGAACCCTTGACTCGCCAGTTACACCTTCCGGCCCTCCCACAGCAGCAGGCCCCGCCTAATCTCACCTCCTGTATCCTTTCCTCATCTGTTTCCATCAGGCTTATCAACGTGAGTTGTAATTGTTGTTCAATAGCTCTCACAGTGGCTTATAACGCGACAACTACGCACGTAAGGCAGCAACAGGCCAGTTCGCGCTTAGACAAATCCTCTACAGTGATAAACACAAGCATACAAGCAGGCGCCTTGCTCAGGTTACGGAACACAATTAAAAAAGGCCTAAGAAGCCCACGACGTGGCCTGTTGGCTCTTTCTGAAGGCCGTTTGTCATTTTCAGGCGGTTGTCACTCAAAGGCGGGAGAACTGCCTTTGACACATGCTTATCCAGGACCACAAACATGTGATCAACAACATACACTAACGGGTGTTTTCGTATTTTATCAGGTGTGGACCTGTCAAGGGCGAGCCGAACAAGGGCAGTCACTGAGTGCATCCTGCTTGGTCCTGCAACAGCCTGGGTGACATCCTGCCGTGCATACATGCACCAGCGCCGAACCAGCACCGGGACGTCTGTCATGATGGCTCGTGAGCCATAGAGAAACTTCGGCCAGCGTTGCCAGGCTGCACCACAAGGCAGTTTCCTTGCTCCCTGCTAGTCAGCAGCAGCACTTCGCAGTCTGAGACTTTGCAACTCTAAATGGGAATGCACTTGATGCTCGGAATGTGGATTGACTGTACTTGCTCAAGCAGCCATACTACTATGTTATAGTATCTTTTGAGAAGATATGACAAGAGCGGACTTGATTGCAAGGGGCCGCCACACGAACCCGTGTGATTCTGCTGTTGCATCTACAAGGCTCTGAGGTTTCAGCGCCGCTCTGAGGTTCCAGGCGGCCTCGTGAGTGTGGTGAATATACCTGTCAAACACCGAACACACCAGGTCAGTGGCTACCACCTGAGCTGATCATGCAGGACACAGGCTGTCAGAGGTCACTGATATAGGCCTGTCCCCGTTGACCTGCCAAGATCAGCACTCAAGCCACTGCTGAACACAAAATCCCCTGCAGCTTGTAAGTGGTCCAAAACTAGCAGCAGCCATGCCTGCTCAGAGGTGAAGCAATCCTGCAATAAGACAAGTTTGACATGAGGTGGCAGCACCCGGTCGGTGAGCAGTCGTGGTGACAGCGCTCATCCAAGCTGGAGTGCGCAGCAGTGCCTGATGACCTCTCGCACAGACACAGGCATAGTTTGATAGCCGTGTGGTGACTTCAAGTAATGAACCATGTGCCAACGCCCACAAGCTGCCTGCACTCCATGCCATGGCACTCCATAAGTAAAAGAGACTGAGCCAATGCAAACAGGTAAGATGCGCTGGCAAAAGCTGTGCTGAGGAAGTGCATGCCATACTTGGCAAGTAAGTTCTATAGTAACACTTCACTGTGGATGGGTGCAGTTCTTCTTGGGTCTGGACATCAATACCACCCAGTTGATGTGGCAGCTGCTGCTGGGATGCACTCTACTCCTCGGGCTGGTTTGATGGTGGACTTCTAGCTGGCTACGAGTATGGGATCCTACATGCACATCTGAGGCCGGAAGCAGAGGATCAAAACACCTATATAGGCTATGCACGATAGGACTTGGCTGTCTGCTGCTACCGGCGATAACCCTGGGGTATACAAACTTTGTAGTATGCTGATATATTGATATATTGGCTCAGTCTTTTTTACATACAAATATGCTGCCAGCCAACTGCTCAGGCAAGGTTTGTATGCGCCGCTGCTCAGGTGCTGGAGTAGCTCTTTAGCGCTGTGACACAGCCATGCAGCAAAGTTGCATTCATCGCTGGGTCGTAGGTTTACTTACAGATCCATTGGCCCCAACTACGGCCACAGCATAACAGCAGCAACCAGGCAGTGCATGTTGGTTTGCTCCCGCTGACTCAGAGGCAGCAAATGCCGAGGATACTTTGGATTGCTGTGCGTGCTGTGGCTTTGCTACAACAGCAATGCAGACGATCCGTCACAAACGTAGCTACTTGTACAGTTCTTGCCGCAAGTCCCGCCCAGAGTATCAACTAAGGTTGGATCGCACCCGCCAACATTCTGCTGAGATTAGCTTCTTGCTATTTAAGCTTGACAAGTGTGATGCACGGTTGGGCTAAAGGCTGTATCGGCGGGCAGCTGTACTGTGCGCACGTTCCCGGCAAATCCCGTCGCAGGCGCTGGGGCATTGATGAGC